>JARJDZ010009267.1:0-21054 GCA_030264555.1 Aleochara sp. GC000083 | reverse complement strand
TGAGGTCCCACACTGGACTGGATGTTGGACACAGAAGCATGGGGTCTAGAAGTTTATGGGCAATTACTTAGCTGCCATCATGGTAAGCACTGAATGACATACCTACATAATCAAATTGTGCAAGTGATTAAGAAAATAAAAATTAATTTTTATGACTTACATAAGCTGTTAAAAAACGGCTGTTATTTTTGAAATGGAGTTACTTTGAAGTTGAGTGATGATGAAGACCACATAATCTTGATAATGGCATTTGCCTTATCTTTCATCAGCGAATTGCATGCCTGCAAAAGAAGAAGCAGCATTGTTAGTTATGCATTACTTGAAAACTTTAATGATAAACTTACATTGTCTCTTTAGTAACAATCACTTCTTGTATAAGTCCTGTAATCCTGGACCAGGACCCCTTACAGAGTGCTATCAACTGGAGCCAGGTGAACCGTGGTTTTTTAATGAGGTTATTACTAAGGCCCCCAGCTTGGGACGGGTATGGCGGAGTTAAATCTTGACGGCGACGTTGATCACTGCATATGCAAACTTCTGGATTCACAAGTGCATCAGCATAAATCCTCAGCATAACATTCTAAAACAAGAAAAATTATTTCATTAACCCTTAAGGATCCTAATAACTCTTATTTATTCTAAACCAAGAACTATGATTCAATATTTGTATATCAATTGTATTTAATGATTAAATTGATAATACAATACCAGAAGACACTGCTGCATTGGATAATTAGTTTCCAAATGTTAATTGCTGCTTGAATTCTTTTACCTTCGAGATTCTTCTCCCTTGACGGGGCGTAGATACATTCTTTCATCTATGGCGTAGATAGCTCATAAAAAAATAGAAGCACCTACGTATTGTTCAGCGCCGCCGTAGTCCGTCTAATCTTACAATGTTCAGCGCCCTCTCCGAAATATATACAAGTAGTATTCCGATAAAAATCTTTAAATAGAAGGTGTTATCTACATAGGCTATCTATGGCGATATGGAGAAAATTTAATAACAGCTGCATTGAAAAAAGTTATTGTTTTGCTCAGTATCGGGTACAATATAGCATCAATTGTGACCCTTACAATCGTATCTGTGTTGTATTATCACTGACGATAATTTTTTGATGTCATATAAAAGAGGAATGGATCCATGGCATGTAAAAGGTAATGAAGAACAAGCGAACCAGTTGCCGCAAGTAAAAACTGACACGTCGGCCTTTGCTGGTAACGGGGATAACGAATCGAACTTGCTGGATTCGGTTGAAGCGATTGAACGGATTAAACAGTCTGCCTGCAACTTTGCGTTGAATACATTTGAGGACAACTTTGAGTGTCCGCTACCTCCGTTACCGGATTCTGAACAATATTTACGCATTTTAGGTGAGTAGTGAAAAACACAAAATCTATTTGAAGCATCATGATTATATTGCAGAGCAAAAATTGGAAAAGTTGCAGAAGGATCCTAACATTCTCAAGCAACTGGCTGAGAAGCGTGAAACATACATGCAACAATTACTCTCAGATTCAACTGAACATTTTAACTACAACATTTTGGACGAGCCTGTAAGTAACTCTCTTCTACTTCGAACAATTTTGCCAGAGAAGACTGCTGTCAACAGAGGGGAAGTTGTTGAACTGCTGAAAAATGAGCACACTGAGCAATTCAATTGACTTTGGAAAGAAAACCATTGTTCTAGTAACAGGGGCATCAAGGGGCATTGGAAGGGAAATTGCTGTAAGGGTTTCCCATGAGCTCTGTGCTGGGTCAATTGTGGCTTTGGTAAGGTTGAATGAATATAGTGCACTAAAAATGCATTCATGGAGATGCTTGCTTACAGATTGCCAGATCCAATGATGACCTACTTCAAACCAAAGCACTGATGAAGCAAGATCAGCCCATTCAGATACTACATTATGTCCTTGACTTAACACAACCATCATTGGCTGATTATGAGAAGGTTATTGGAGAATGCAAGGCGGCTGCGGCTGATGTGCACAACGCGGTTATTTTCCATAACGCGGGCTCCTTGGGCACTGTGGACAATCTTGTTACGCTTACCGATCGCAATGCATGGGATGCCTACTGCAATCTCAACATCTCCTCCATGGGTATGCTGAACGCCGTCTTCATGCGAATGCTCGCCGAGAAGAAGTTGTACAACATCAACATCACGTCGTTGATCGGCTCGATGCCGGTGAAGTCTGCTGGCATGTACGGCTTGGGCAAAGCAGCGCGCAATTACTACTTCAAGGTGCTCGCCTTGGAAGAGCCGCAGATGGTCGTGCTGAACTACAGTCCGGGCCCCGTTGATACCGACATGTTTCAGACGTGCTCCACACTCGTCAAGGATGAGAAGGTGAAGGCAAGTTTCGACCGTCTGAAGGCTAATAAAACCGTGCTGACCACCGAGCAAACAGTCAGTAAGCTTTTGCGTTTGTTGAAGAAAGGCGATTTTACGAGTGGCGATATTGTCGACTACTTTGATTATGAATGAAGGCAAATTATTGCATGTTTCAACTCGAATAGTTGCTAAGTTTTTTTCTTATTTAGTTATTATTGAAATGCTTCTATGTTGAGTTGCAATATTGGATTAGATATATTTTTTGGATTTATGTACTGGAAATATTATTGCTAATACGTTCATTTTGTGGAATATATCCATTATTTAAGATATACTGTGCAATTGTGTTATAATGGAGGATGTTACCATGTTCAGGTTCATATGAATTGTCCAGTGTTTTAAATGATTATACATCTGAAATGTAATTACCCTACACGTGTAACTGTTGAACAGTGTGGTATTTTGCTTTATTTGTTATTCATTATTCAGTAGTCTAATGATAAACCTTTGTACAGTTGAAAACGATTGGGTTCGTGTATGTAAGCAACTTAAATATCGCGGTAGAATTACTATTGATGAGAATGTTGTTGTTTTCATGGGTTATCGTGAACATTTTCATTTTCTAACAGCGTGCGGCTAGAGATCATTTGCTGAATGTGATAAGATAGCGTTGAGAAATGAACACTTTGACTTGGTTTTTGTGAAGAGTTAGATGCAGGCGGTATTTTTTTATAATTGTTATCTGAGTTCCGCTGTAGATTAATTTTTCGATTAAATTTTCGAATTACGGATATCCTATCTGAAAGCTGAACTGTATATTAGGTTGCCTACAATGTTATCGCAAATTCCAATGGAACTCATTTCTGATAATTACAAAACGAATGTAAGAGGGTAAAGTAATGCAGGATATAGTAATGGTATATGTCGAGTATACCATTGTTGACTATGGGAGTAATTAATTTGATTTTGACTAATTGTGAATTGCTTGTTAATTGCTAATAACGGTGCGACACGGAAAATGCGTCAACGGTTTTTCGCATCGAATTTCGAATTGCAATCAGTGGACACCGGGACCGAGGGGACAAGATGCGACTGATTGGTGCGGTCCATCCGCGAAACGCAAGAGTCGAATTCGCACACACGCATGCAAATGAAGTCGGAGGCGGCGGGCAATGCGAGCAAGCGAGCCGATGGGAGCGCGGAATTTGCGCGAAGAGAGCGAAGAGCGAAAGCAAGCGTTGGCGGGCAAGCGTGTGTGATGGCGCCCGCGCAAACCGCGCGCCGGCGGCCGTCTCGGTATAAAACGCGCTCCGCGTTCCTGTTGCTTCAACGCTCCAGTTTAGTGTAGTCCAGGCGGCGTCGCGACGCGATCCCGTTCATCCCAAACAATCAACAATATACAACATACACATACACACATCTGCAGCATCTCGCGCGCTGCTCCGAGCAGCTCTTCACCCGTCGGAGAAGTCGACCTAGACGTGGAGCGAAGTCCGGTGGGCCGCTTCACGCGTCTCCTCCGTGTTCGATTTAGTTTATTAGTTGGCGGCAGTGAGCGCGCTCGGCATCGACTCGAAAACGCGGACCGCGCAAAACTTGGTCGCGAAGAAAGAGCAGGAAGCGCGCGCGCGAGAACCGAGATCAAACGCGCGCCGAGCCGAACTCTAGAAAGCGCACTCCACGTCCGCTTCCTCATCGTCATCATCAGCACCACCTCCGCCGTCGTCGCCATCCTCGTCGGCTACAGCATTATGCTGGTGCGCTACTTGCGCGTTCTTTCGCCGAGTTTCTCCAACCGCACCCCGCTGGCAAGCAACTAGTGAGACGCTTTGCGCGCACCCCCGTGTTTGGTTTGTTCGCGATTGTTCGCGCGCGCGCCCATCCACGGCCATCAGCCAGAAAAGTTCGGCGGAGGACGCCGCGTTTTGTTGGTACCAGCGATGAGAGCGAGTCGGGCGGACGCAACAGCCGCCCCATAATGCGGCCGATTCGAACCAGTTTGAATTTCGCTTGCGCGCTGCCTAAATCTGCACCTCCGGCAAACTAAACCTCCCCCACGTACGTTCAAATCTCCGACACAACCAACCGATACAATCGCACCCACAACCACCACCGACAACAACAAGACCACTCCAATCCACACCAGCCGCCGCAGCAACAAAGAAATTCGTGTACCATCAGCAAGATCAACATGCATCACTACAACACGGGCTACATGCATTGCCGATCCGATTCGGGATTATCGCATCGGAGGCGCGATGGGGCTGAAGACAGTGCCGATTCGACGCTCTCCGATCTTGAAGGTAAGCCCATACCTTCATCCGTTTCAAGTTGCAAGTTGCGCCGCCCCCAGAAACATTCCGTTGTACTACTATGATAGTTCCCGAACTTACAAAACATTTGACGCGAATCGGTGAGTTCGGAAAGAATTGTGCTCGCCATTTACTCGTACCTGAAGTTTGCCTGAATTCTAGTCTATTTTATCCCTTAGTAACCCAACAGGATAATACATGCACGAAGAGCCTCCCGATGGGAAGCGCGGGGGGCGAAGAAGATGCAAGCCGTCGAAAGATGAGACAATGTACCGAAGAAGGCAAATCAATTGCTTGCACTTTTTGTTTGGTAATGCACATGGCAAGTCATGCATGCGATTTTAATTAGAGCGCTAATGACAGCGAATGCAATGTACATTTAACGTTCGAGCGAGTCCCGAAGTGCACTCTGGCGTAAGTATGAACCAGCCGCATTTCAGTTCGCTAAATTCGGGGCAATCGTTTGCCGATGTCGCCCATGGCATTTCGTCGGGGGCGGCTGCATGTGCAAATCTTTTGTAAGTTCGGAACGTGTAAAAATAGGCAAACTGTACTGAGCATGGTGCGCAAAACGTAAACGGCGAAGAACGGCGGTTCCAGAACGTATCTGTGTGTATGTGTGTGCACAGGACACGTTTGCGTTTAGCAATGTTTACACTAAAATTTAAAAGCGGATCTGTTTTGTGTATGTTAGCCATCGACGAATCAAAAATATTTAGACAGGTAATTAATTTTTGAAATTTGCACCGCTGGAATGATGCGCGCCCACACTGCTGCTCCTCAGCCTTCAGCTCACTCACAGTGCGGGCCGAAGGGCCTGAAAGGCATCTCCGTCGGCGAATTAATCATTTTTTTAATGGTTTTCATTTCGAGTCGGGGCTGGCTGGCTTTCTTCGCGAAGCGCCAAGTCATTTCGATGTTCGGGCGTTATTTTATTGGCGCAAATAAGTGATTGAACTTCAACCTTGCCGGGTTGTGGCCCGACGCAATTTATTGTCTCATTAAAATTTTTCGAATTTTCCATTAACTGCAGTGATGGCCACCCAGTAGCCCGGGCGAGACGGAGCGGAGGCGGCTGATTTTCAGACGGCTGAAGGTTCGCTTCGGTCTGACCAACGCCGACGTTTCGCTGCGAAACAATCATCTTTAAATGCAAGCCACCTTTCTCGAATGATTTATTCAAGCAGTCATCCCCTCGATTTATGACTGTATTCTATTGATGATAAATCATTGTGGGGTGGCGGCGCGGAAGTAAATGGGAAATCCATATTTTATATTTGAATTCGGACTCGCTGATATGCGATGTAAACGTCTAGTTAGGGGCCAATTGATTGCCGATTCAGTGTGTTTCAAAATTATTGATTTTCGAACCGCATTCGAGTTGCAAGTGTGATTTTTCCAAGCTTTGACGGATTAAGCAATACCTCTACAAATTTATATTGGTTAGTTATAAACAAGTGCAATTTGCCAAAAATTCACGATTGCTGCTTGAATTCCGATGGTGTTGGATGTTTTATCCATCGCATTATTGAATGATTAATAATTGAATGAAAACAAATACCTGCATTGATTCCCAAAAAGAACCGATGTGTAAATAGCATTACAGAACTATTGTTGCATTCCAATCGGGGTTCTGATTTGTAAAAATAAATAAATTGGATTTCAAATACGAACTGGAATATTGAAATGATGTTTTTCAATTGACTTATGTGGAATCAAATAAAATTCATGTTTGTTATAGGTAATTTTTGGTACTATGCCCCAAGTTCACAAACAAAGTTTGGAAGGGAATTCCAAACATTACTGAATTTCATATTTCATTTTCAGAACACCTGATATTGTTGCATGACTCAAAAAAGTTTTATCATGAATTTTTGCCAAGTTTTTCGCCGATTTGAAAACTACCACTTTCTCAAATTTCATTGATATAAAATGTATAAACAATTGAATAAAGTCGTCAAATTTGATTATATTATTGCATATTCTAGTAAGTTTACTATTTGCACATGAATGAAATTGAAAAATATTCCATTTGCAAGATGAATATCACACTTTACTGGAGGTGGTAGCGATGGGCGAATAACAAATGGATTTCAATTTGCGAGCGAGTCGGTAAAATGCACCATACACCGATTTGCAACTGCATTAGGCGAGTTGACAACGCAAATAATTTCGTTTGAATACACCGCGCGACAGATCCCAATCAGCAATTGAATTGACGTAATCAGTTTGATCAGGTTCGCGCGAATGATAAAGTTTGTAATTAATCGATGAATATGCATGCGCGGATGTCGACATCCGCTATCAATATTAATGTTTACAATAACATGGGGGCGGTTTGGTTCCGGGGGTGGGTTCGGACTCGGCGTCCATTAGACGCGGTGTGCATGCGGAATGATGACAATACGGACCGAGCCTTATCCAAATACGACGATGGTTGACAAGTGTGTCTGCGTAGGGAATCAGCGCCTCTTAGTGAAAGGCAAACACGAAGTGCCCGATGGTTGTATCATAACTGAATCCAAATATCGCGCCCCACGAAGGCGACCGAAGCGAATTGTTTTGCCGCCCCCACGCGTCGAAGACGCCAGCTGACGACGGCGGCGTCGACGACGGCGGCGACGGCGAGCTCCCAGGATAACGGTCCTGGTCCGGGAAGCTCGTTTGGCGACACTGAATGGCCCACGCCGCGACACGTCCCGCCGCCGCTGATCGTTATTAGAGGAGCATTTCGCTCGCTCCGATGGGAATATAACACGACTGTATCATTTTATATCTTCATTGTTCGCATCCCTGTCGTCATCCCCGTCGTCGACGTCGTCGCGCGCGCCCAGTTAAAATCGCTCGTATTTTCGTAAACGTCGCGGAAACACATCCCACATTCACTTTCGCGCGGGGCTGGATTTACATCGTCGCGTATTTCGCTGGAGGCGGTATATGCGTGGGTGTGTGTGTGCGAAAATGTTGCATTTAATGCTCGGTGGAGTATTTTCCACGGCGCATACATGGGGATAAAAAAATATCGGATTGCCTGCGGCGGTTGTCTTCCTTTTGTTATGCATATTGCATTCGAAACAAGCCAAAAAAATTGAAACGTGCGCGCTCTACAGGTCCGTCCGCCTCCGCCTCCGCCTCCGCGCTCGCGCTGACCTAGAATTTACTTTTTAGTTGCAGCAGTGTGGCGGCGAAACTTGCGAAAATAAAAAGCGCTCCTATTGATTTTTATTACACCGCGAATCATGGGGGAGAAGGTCAGGTAGGGTGGCACGCGGTGCGCTACTCCTCCGGAAAGTTGTTATCTCCGAAGAGTGAATTGCGCGTCCTCGGTAATTAGAAAAGCGCTGAACTTTCACAAAAATACCTAATAAAAATCTGCAATGGTAATTGAAAGCGCACGGAAAGTCTTAAACTTGTTTATGAACTTCCCGTTTTGCTCGTAAACTGAAGCGTTTTTTCAATAGTTAAGGAGGCGCTCTTTGTCCGGCTGACGCTTGCTGAATGCATTTCTTGGAGAAGCTATCGCGTGCGTTTTCCGTTTTTGCGAATCGTGTTTCCGATGCAAATATTTGCTGCCAGAGACGGCAGGTTGTTTGTGCATTCTTTTTGACTATCCATCAGGATAGGAAATTTTAATTATACGCTCATTGAAATTTCACTCAGCTTAACGACTTTATTATAATTTGATGTAAACAACACAAAGTCCGAACTAAAGTGATTCTGAGATTTAATTATTTCAAAATTAACCAGGCAGTCTTTTTTAATTTAAGATGTCAAAAATCATGCAACAAATGTTGCAAAAGATAACATGCTTGAAGAAGTTCATTTATTGTCCTACCAACTATAAGAAAATATGTTAATCGGTTTCAATCCATTAATTTAAAATACTTTTAGCAAATTTTGCAGGATGATATCCGAATGAAATAGACCGCGAAGGATCGGACGGATACATTTGAAAATTGGTAAATTATTTATTGGCTGCCTGCTTCGACATTCTTAATACTTCATCAATACGTCGATCTGTATCGAGCAATGCGTTATTTTTCTTATTCGCGGAGTGGGATTCGGTCGTGCGAATCCCGACGACATTCGAAACGTCGCCCGCGCCTCTTCCTTATCCTTCCACTTTCGCCTTACTTCTCGTTAAGCTGCTTACAATATCTACCTAGTTAATGGATGCTCAATGGATATAGACGGGCGCACTTTTTCCGATTCCGTGCGATTTGGGGCGCGCGAGGAGGAAAAAAGACGGCGGGCGGATCGTTATTCCGGGAGCGGCGCACGGAGAAAATAAAAGAAAATATTTTCATACGGAATGTTAGCAGCGCCTTGTAAAATGATAAATAAATGACGAACGGAAGGTGGAGCACGCCTCGCGCGAGACGAAAGGAAATGTTAATACTTTCGAAATAAATAAATCAGAAAATACGAGGGGAACGGCGCGGCGGCTGCAAATTGCGAGTGCACCCGAGAGTTTTCTTCGTCCTTTAAGAAGATCAAGGATCTCGGCTGGCGGCAGCAACATGTAGGTGCCTGAATGGCTGAATGGGGAACGGCGAAAGTAATTTAACTCGTACAAATCCGCACTAATGTAGCGCATGCGGCTGGAAATTATGAAAGCTATAAATTGCCTTCAATAGACAACGCGGCCCGAGGATTCGAGCGATTGTTTTCGCATTGAAAGGCCAGGATATGCCTCCACGTTTATCAGCGTGCAGTACTTAATAAGCGCTATTGATTATTTAATCGGCACATAATAATAGGCTCGAGGAGTCCGTATATGGAGCACAAGACGTCTGAGCCTCGTTGTCGATGCAGCCCCCGCCATGCAATGGCTACAATGCGTCAATTCGCCTGACTAATGAATATTTATCGCCTGTTTGTCTTCGGCTGTGTTGCAGAGAGCGAGTCTGGAGGCAGCGGCACCGTGTCCGGCGTCGAGGTCGACCCCAACCAGCCCTATCCAGCGATCGCGCCCGTCGTGCTCGGCTATCTCACGCAGACGACGAGGCCGAGGAGCTGGTGCCTGTCGCTCATCGCCAATCCATATCCTTTTTTTCATACACGCACACTATACATACATACAAGTACAAACTGAAACTGCAATTTAGCTGTACAACAACGTCACAAAGGTAAGAAGTTTAATGCAATTTTTTTGCATGAACATCCTGGAAAAATCTATGATAGATCTTCAATAACAAATACCAATTTGGAAAAGTAATTTCCTGTGTGGGTGCAATTGCATTTAAATTACTAAGAAATCGATTTTTTTGACAGTTTTACATATCTACCTTCTGGGAAAGAAAATTACAGGAAAGATATAGTTTCAGCGATTGGTCCTGTATCCATTTCGGGATGACCTGAATAGAAAGGATAATTTTATGAATACATGTATGCATCGTGCATACTTCAATTTCAATTCATATCGATGGGTTTCTAGAAGTCACCAAATTGTTTCTTCGTTTGTATAGTTCATATAATGGAAAAACTTTTCCGGAGATTGTTCTTGAAACTATGTTTGATAAATATAACAATGTAGTTGATTACTTTTGGATATTTTAAATATTTCCCTCTGTACTCTCTGCGACTACTACCAAATTTGGGAAGACTTGATATTTTCGTTTGTTCTGGAAGAGACGCACGACTCTGAAGTGAAATGTGTCAGGAACAAAGAACAAAACGTAAAGTAGCTTACGAATATCACAACATATTTAACAAAAGCCAGAAACTCGGGGGAAAAGCAAACGCTATAAGCGCTGTTAGCTGTCTGACTTTCCCTAATTAGTCAATGCTTTGAGCGTGATTTCAGCGACGATTTGAATGATAAATGACAATATGACAATATGCTTCCAACTCCCCGAACTGATACTTGAAACAATATTCATAGAACACGAACAATAAACCTGAGCTGAATTTTCGAATCGACTTAATTCCAGTTTAATACTAATTAATTTTGTTTAAGATTACGTTAAGCAATGACCATTTCTCATTAGCGATATTATGGCTCAACTATAAGAGCTAACCAGGTTAATAGCCAGTTTTCAAACATTTGCATTTGTAATCATCTGGTTAAGGTCAACAAGTCGTATTTTAATTGCAAATTATTCCACTTTGACTTCCATATTTCTGCTGCTGGCTAAAAATACCACGAAGTTAATAAGTGAAATTCAGTTGATTTTGAGAGCTTTGGCATGAAATACTAATCCCACTCTATTTTATAATGTTCATTCAGCAACAAGGACTTTAATCAATACATCATTTTTTCGGGGCTGTGTTGTTGTAAAAGTGAAGAAGAAGCAGGAAATATCGAATGAAGTACGGATGATATCAAGCGCTTGCCAAGATCGATAACATGGGCCATGCAGGAAAAACACCGGAAATACATACGCGGGAAAGCTTCTAAATTGATGCGAAAAAATGCGTCTAGCAATTACTCGGTATCGGTGGTAGGTGAGCAATTGGGTTATGGTGCCAAGCTTTGCAGCAATCGGGAACAATCCACCATGCAAAAAAAACTACATAATAAAGCGTGCTCGCAGCAACAGTGCGCGCTTGCACTTTACGCGTTCGCTAAATATTTACGTTATTAACAGTATATAACATGATTTTAAAATTAGAGGGGCCGAGTTGGCCATTCAATCAGTGCTTCCCAACTTGGTCCACAAATTGCTCAAATTAAGAATTAAATCAGTTAAACAACGATAACTGTTAGGAAAATTTTTGGAAACGTTGGAACAATGGAAACGTTTCTGATTGGACTTGAAAATTTTGATCACCAACTGAATTTATTTCCTCGAGGACCACCGTTTAGAAATAGCTGTACAGGACTATGTAGTCATACACACGTTGATGCTGGAGGCGCACAATTCGCACGTTTGCTCGCCGCAAATTCCGCAGATTTCCAATACTGTGTAAACAATCACAACAGAACCGTACCAAGCATCGGACAACATCAACAAAAACAACAATAACCTATCATCGACAAACCGGGGAAACGTCAATACGACACATCGAAAACATCCGCATCCAGGATAAAATGTCCTTTAATTATGGAGTCCATAAATTCGCCGCTGATCGAGTTAATATGATCCGAAAAGTTAACTGCTTCCACGCAGAAGTCGAGGAGGCGGTGAGGCGGTGGCCCACTGTTTATTTACAGTTCATTTGCACGCAATGCAAATAGCGCATTTCCACGCGCTTAAGTAGTGCATGCCTATTAATGACCATTAGTCGCCTGGCATTGACATGGTTCGGCATTTCGCTGGCGGTGAATGCGTTTTCGGCCGCCCCCAACGCGCTCATGCAGACCCGAAGAGGCTGTTAACGGCTGCACGTGCATACGCGTAAAACCCGACCGGCCATGTTTATTTCAATTTTTCATGTTTACTTGCTGGTTGATTTGATCGAGCCTTTTTCTTCGTGTTCCCGTGTTGGCGCAAACTTCGCCATGTCGACCGGTAGTTGTTGCAAACGGCGACAGTGGCGGCGGCGGCGGCAACGGCGCCTGATGCCGGCCAATTTCGAATGTAAATGCTGGTCAAAGTTAATGCGGCTGAAGTAAACTTCGAGCGGCTACAATTTGGCTTCGGTATTTTTACGCGGAAATGTGAAAACATTCCGTTGCGAAACCGAATTTTCCTTTCTTTGCGCGCTGTTCTCTTGTTTGGCAAACGGTGAAGTTTTACCTGTTTTTCTCGCATTCGCGAATTTATTCCTCCGAGATGAAGATTCCTCTAAAATGTGGAAATTTTATGAATGTGGATAATCCTCGATGGTAAAATTGTTGTCTGTACTTTAAGTTCATAATTTTGCTTCAACTAAACTTTTGCTAAAGGCAGTTTAAAACGAACTTAGTCAGTCGCTAATTACAATCAAATTAATCTAACTCTCGTAGAAGCGAAGTCTCTCTATCAACTTTGTACTTCTAGTAATTTAAATTGTTTACTCTGCTTGAAGGATGTAAATGTAAAAGAAGAAATTTGAAGTCAAAAATAGTAATAGTGCAAGAATCCTATTTATAAATTGTGTCCTAGTTACGTTCAATAATATTTTATGACAAAAAATGTGCGAAATTCGTAGATGGACAGGTTGGATAAAATATTCAGGCATGAATTTCATAGAAAAAAAAGTTAGCGCCGCCACAAGCGATAGTGAAACCTGGCCGTAATCAAAGGGCACGTAAACACAAGCCTAAAAAGTTCCCTGCTGATTTCTGATCCTTGCCCTTGTTCGTACACATGGTTCGTGGCACGCTAATCGCGATAACTTTAAAAGTGGGCGATATTATTTATGTATTCGACTGGGGGCAGCTTGCCTTGCGCCCATAATGGCCCAATTTACTCCGGCAGTGCGTCACCGATATGGAAAATTAATTTTTCTTCGCATGGCAAATCACAGCGTGGACACGAAGGAAACCTAGGCTCTAACATGATCGAAGTTCGCAAAGGTCGCGGGGGTGGCAATCGAGCCATCATGCGCACGACGAGTTCAACGAAAAGTGCGAGAAGCATGAGCGCCGAAAAACGCGGCTTTGTTTTGGCCGCCGGTCCATTAATTCTCATTAGATCTAATTGCGCGCACGAATGAATGGAGAAAAGATGAGCGCGGCCAGTTAAAAACGTGTTTAACATTCATTAGGCGTGCGCACAATGCACCAGGAGGCGCGAAGACGCGGAAACGCGTGTCCAAGGAGGTCGCAGCGATAACGTCCCCAGCGCCCATCAGCAGAAAGACAAATGAAGCAACATCGCCAGGTTAATTTATTAGCGTGCAACCCTGAGTAAAGCTCGAGTCACCATGTCCTCGGACCTGTGTTTGCGGGTTTGGGTGATGTTTAAGCAAAAAGAACGTGCGTTTGCAGCCACCCCCGGGGCAGCCATGAAGGCCTGGCACTCCGCATGCATTGGATTTAAAATTAAATGAAGCAAAAAAGGCGCTACTCGGTTGCCTTCTTCTGCGTCTGGGTATTTTTTATGCATAAGCATACACACACCGTCGGGGAAACGTGCAGGTATCGTGCATCGCGGGGGCGGCATCGGGGAGATGTATACCTTGTTGGCCGGGCAGCACTCGGGGGCCAACGTGGTCTTTGTACCTTCATTTGCCTCTTGGATATCCGCTTAAATAAAGTATGAGAAATGAGAGTCTCTCGCGAAATTGAAGATGAAGAGCGCCGCCGCCGCCGCCGCCGCCCATAAGCGCCGATGATGAATGGCTACTTTTTTATAGGCATAATTCAATCCGATCCACGCGAGTGCACGCATTCAAACCATACCTAGTTGATTTTCAAATTGAAGTCACTTGAAATACAAAATATTATGGATTAATTAAATACCTTTCAAATTATACTCATTTGAAGTTTAAAATTCTACGAAACATTTGGAACTATGTAAAAGAAAAAGACTGATACTTGTTTGGGTATTGCTGGTAAGGATAACCTTCAGGGAAACCAGGATGAAGTACGAGGTATCTGACAAGTCTTCAGATACACGCGGCCCAAGATTTGCACGTGCAGTACGCTGTAATCGCTTAGAGCGTTTAGCCGAATGCAAGAACCATCCCCATCCGACCACGGATGAAACGCAAGGTGCTGTCTGAATAATTAAATATTCTATTAGACGCCAGGAAGATCGGCTGTGCGCGGGGATCGAGCAGCAAAGGATAAAGTATACGGATTTACATGTGCGGCAATGTGCGAGGCTGGGAAATGGGGAAATTCCCGGTTTTCCCGTCCCCCCGTAATGAGTACACCTCTAATATGCGCCTTCCGATCGATATTAATTAACAGAAACCATTCGAGATCCCTCTAAGTTGGCCTGCAACTGACTTATCTTCATAGGATTTTGTTTACTGATGTACTGATCTGGATTCATTATTTCAACTGAAATATTGCGGAGAATTTTCATTCCATTGTCGATTTGAATGCGGCTTGCTATGGTAATCACATATCACTCATTTTAATTACGAGTAGCTTAGAAGGGTATTATTAAAACGAGCTTTGTGGGTGATTGATGTACGCCAGGGGAAACATTGACGCTAAAACGGCTAGAAAATACGGTTTGTTTTTCCGCCGATAAAAGAACTTAACATAATAACATTATCCTTTGCGTACACACGGATTGGGAGCACTTCAGTGCGCGAAACTTTCGCATTAACTCATTAACCCTAAGGATGATGCGCGAACACATTCCGAGTTTGGCTTCGTTATTCGTCGGTGCTAGAAGTGAGCAATGTTGGCTGCTTGAAGCTGGCAGGGAATTGCTATTATAAAAACAAATATTTAAATCGGCACTTAATTCTCCATTTGCGAAGTAATTTCGCAACAAAATTTGGTACAATTTTGGCCGAAGCGTGGCCGAAACACGTTTTCCCATTAGAATAGACGGGGGTGGCACAGCGCTATGGGAAAAGCGTCGCTGCTACCACCAACTCGATGTTGACATTGCTGCCATACTCGGCGTCTCCGGAGGATTTCGCAAATGAAATTCGCAGCGCATTGGTTTGCGCTCGAAGATGGTCGCGGTCGGTGGTGTATGTGCGCGTAGGAAATTTATGTATATTTTCCTTTTTCGTCGGCGAACGATTTCGAACTCGCACGCGTCCTTCGACCCAAACTTTTTTATTGGCCCCGAGGAAAATTGCTTAAACAGCTCAACTCGCCCACTGTACTCATACGATATGCAAATTGGCATAGAAATATAGGTGCTTTTCAAATTCAAATTCAATATGAATTTGTCAATTCGAATTCGATCGGTCAATATGCGGAAATAACTGCGGGGATATGCACGTGTCACACGTCGCGACCACGACCACATCAATTGAAAGTGCAGTTAATCAACTATTGAATAATGCAGAGGTAAATAATTTGGACGAATAATTTTCGGAATATACCTGAACGGACAAGGTTGATTGCGAATTGATAGTGGTTGATGATAGTCGAACAATATGATGCTGATGACAATATTTTGATTTCCCTATTGACATCAAAATCTTATTTTTCTATTTAAAGATAATTTTATACAACTAGCAAAATACCGTTTGTGATGTGTTGTGTACTGATCGGTTTTGATTAATAATATCATCAAATGAATGATAAATACCTGAATGAATAAATAATTTAGCCTATCGGTTGATTGACCAACGTGTAAACAGTTTAATTAAGCTGCTGAAATTATTGAGGCAAAGTCCTTAATTTCTTTGGTAATTAATCCAGGAAGACCTGCTGCTAATCAATGAAAAACAGGCGACGTAGCTTCCGCTTTCTTCCCCGAAAATGAAATACATGGCCAGATAGGCATGGATATAAAAGACACGCAACGCTTTGAAAGATGAAGAGGGCCCAGCAAGGAAGAGAGCTGAATGCAGATTTTGCAATAGGGACGACTCATCGGCTAGCGCTGAAGATTTGACGATAATTCGCTTAATTAAAATAATCGAAATGGAGCCGTGCTTGTTTTCGCCCGGATACAACAACATCACGGCCTGAATTAATCAATAGCTGGCGGTCGGTTGGCGCAATCGACTTACGTTCGCGAAGGCGCAATGAATAATGAATTTATTCTAATTGCACGTAATTGCAGATATTGCGCCGGCGAAATGAATGATTTACAGAGCATCGAAACGCGTGTTTTTCTCGACGTTTCGACGAGGATGCATCAATATATGCACATGGTGCTCGCGATTGTGCAACGAGGAGGAGTTCGGAGCTAATTGAAGTGAAATTTGCTGCAGTGCGAGAAATTGGTTCGTGCGCGTCTTGTCTCCTCGTTTTTCCCGACGCCGCCGAATGCTCTCCCAGCGAAAGGAAATGTTACCATCCTGTTTTGTTCGGCGGTTCGCGCTCACGTTCGCTGGCAGCGTGCCAACTTATTGCCACATGTCCAGCGAGGCTTTCGCTGCGTCGTCGCCGAAGCTCCCGATAGCCGATTGCCAATACGTTTCCAAAACACGGCCTATATCGCATATAGTTGCTTGCATGATTTCGCACGAGTAATCCTGCCCGCGCGACACGCGCTGACAAACTGAAAGCTCGCCGGGAATGGTGCTTCCAGGTAGCGCGTCCCAATCAGCGACGTCCCTCAGCGATGCATAGATTTCGCGGGCTCGGACGTTTTCCCCGGGTGGGACTGGAAATTCGGACGTGGATTGTTCCACATCTCATCATCTGTGTACCTATTGCCGTACCGGTTTGTTTATTCGCTTGTCCGGCCGGAGCACAGCCAGCCAGCCATCCACACACCCACGCACGCACACACAGGATAGCGACTGATATTCGTGTGCACATGCCAATTGCTTTGGAATGCCGATTTTCCAAGGTCGGTCAATTGCGCCGCACGCCACATACGCCGAGGAAAATTTCGCCTGCGTTCCGCTGAGTTCGCAAAATCCCCGAAATACGAGCGCGCGAGCGTAGCCCCAATCGGCCGATGCGTTGTGCCAACATTGCCAACCAGGGCCCCATTGATAATACGCATGGGCAAGTCGATAGCTACCATTTCCAGTGATTTTTCGCCGAATTTTATTCGACATACATAACGTTCGGCTATTTTTGGCATTGCATTCGGAAATATTGAACCAGAACTGCCCAAACTTGAGTTTCCCCCCATTGGTCCAATTTTTCTACATCCTTTGGATCCGTAGTTATTTTGATTGTCTTTGCCTACAGTTTTTAGAATCACTGCAATGCACGGAAAGAAGGATAGAAGATGCGAATTGGAATTCAGTTTCATTCAATGCTATTCAATGCGATGCGATGATGGATTACAAAATCGGGTGGACTACAAAAACAAAGAATATGGTACGCTTGGTCATGATTGTTTACCATTCGGAAGAGCTGATTACGATTTTCCAATTCGGAAACTGATTATCGCCAATATTATGAAACGTGCCTATTGTGCCTTTTGTATAGTATTGTTGTTTTTCCCTTCGGATGATTTTCACAAGCAATGATTTTCGTAAACGATATTGAAGAAGCAGAGATATGAAAGATGCGCGTTTCCGAAGGCCCTTTTCCCCCGCTCTCGTTGGCCCCGTCATTCCTTGCCATCGATGCGAATTGAGTAACACATATTTGGCAAGGTCTGATCGGGTTACCAGGGTTCACCACGTGGAGGTGAGAGTCGGAGTTGGGTGCACCACCCCATTTGAACCCCACGAAACAAATCAAAATATGTGTCGAATGGTTTATGCTTGAAAGGATACCAGGGGAAAGGAAGAAAGGATGCTTCTAGAATTCCTGGTAGAAATTAGCAGGAACTCTTTGGGATTCTGTAACAGGAATTAAAATTGAAGAGTTGCAAAATTTATGATCAGATGTTCACACAGCTCGTAGGTATTTGTCGGAGTGTGAACAAGAAGGTGATCGCGCGCGATAGGGATGTGATGGCACACGCCTTCCTCAATTTAACTTTAATGCAATTCAATAAATGAAGCATATTGATTTTGAAATGGAAAGCGTTCGGGTGCACGTCGAGCCGATTGCGTAAAGCACACAAAGGTGCGCGCGCGACGTGCTGAAAACCGATTCGGTTCGATTTAATTCGCCGCCTCCAAGCGCAAACAATACGTGCGCCATCCGACAAATGCGTCTGATACACAATTAAAATATCGCATCCAGACTCTTTCGGCGAGCCCACGATTCCGCTGCGTGCCAGGCATATTAACTGGATGCGCGATTACGTCGCGCGCGCCGCAGCAAATCATCATCCGATGCGCGTGTTTGAAAATAAATATTCGCGCGTTCGCGGCGAATATCATTTGACAGCGCGCGGTTATGAATGCGCATACGCTTATCATAATATAGAGACTGGCGAGCTTTCGGTGTTCACCCACAACGCGCGCGGCTTTGAAGCGCGGCGAACTCTCGCTTGCCCAATCGATTATTTATGTTTTATCTATTTTTATTCGATTCTTATTTACATTCATTCAAGTATACTTAATGTCTATGCGCGCGTAAACAATAATTTCCATTGAAATGCACTGGCTGATCGATGTCGATGTGTGCGCGCGCTCGTATAATTCATTTAATTGTTTAGTTTTGGGAAATGTATGGACTACGTGGTACGCGAAGAAGGAAGCTGCGTGCGTGCCTCGCTGTCGAACGGAACGCTCGAGGACGAAAGGAAATGGAAAAACAACATCGCAGCCTGGTTGCCTTACTCCATCAGCCATCAATTCCCTCGAATATTTCGGGTTCATATACGCGCCTACATGCGAAATGTTTCCTTCTTTGAGCGCGCATATTTTCGGCGAACTTTCGATTTTCGTTCGTTCTCATATTAATTTCCCCTGCAGTTATTGTCTCTAGAATATGATTGAATTAGGCCATTTTCAATAATGGAATCAAGTTTTCCATTCATCAAAACTTCACAATTTCAAGAAATTATCAATTAAATCTTGATGATCAAATTACCCATCAAACTGTATTTATCTATTATCCTTCGAGAAGTCAATCATTTTTTTTGTAGAGAATATGAAGCAGAAAGTTTTCCAGGGTTGACACACTCAGCTAATTATATTTTCGCGAAGGACTCAGTAGTGCAGAATAAAATTTGCATGAATGGGGCGCTCGACTGCGATCTGCACTTTAAAATTAACATTTAAAAGTAAAACTTTGCCAATAGAAAAGTTGGAGTGGTAAAAAGCAGCGACAAGTCGCAAAGTTTGACGCTCGACGAGTACAACAAAATATTCTATTCCATTCGACAATATGTTTTATTGGAAGTGGCAGGAGGAGGCGGCGAGGACTCCCCGAGGAGTTATTGGCAGCGCGCACTAACTTTTGCGGCAGGAATCTCCAAGGAGCTTTTACACACATCCTGCGTGCGCTACACATGTGTGTGCGGGTGTGTGTGCAACAATAAACTTCGAAATTCGACGTAAAATTTGATGCCTTACCGCCAACGCGGAATTAGGCATGTAATGCTTATAAGTTAATTAGAATTAATGGGCGTTCGTGTGCGTGCGTGGCTGTGTATGGGACAGCTGGCAGGATAGTAAACTAGTGCGCACCACTAGACACCGATTGCCGCCTGCCAGGAGCGTGGATTTAGCGCCCAACCGGCAGCGAAGTTGTATCAAACGCAAATTAAGCGTTCAACGACGCCGGCACACACGCCGAGGACGATTAATGAAAATTGCCAATTAGTGAATATTAGCAGGCCTTTGATTTCCATGCGAGCGCCAAATCGATGGGATTACATCGTGGGCGTCCACGAGCAACGGACAGCATCTTCGCACAATTCTGATTAAGTTAGAGCTGATTGAATGGCGTAATTTATCAATTTGCGGCCGCTCGGACGGCCGAGTGTCCTGTGACAAATGCGCCAGCGCGTTTCCTTCCCGGGTTTATGGACTCAGCCATCATCGCACACAGTCGTCGCGGCTTACAAGGATAATTAAGGTAGATATGGGGAATTAGTAAACATGCACGTTTTGTGTGTCGAACACGATGTGTGCGCGGGGGTCCCACGATGGGTCGCCTAATGTTCATTAAGTGCAAGCGGGATGAAGCGGCAGGCCCTTCGGGCGCATGCAGAACCATGGCGATAATAAAGGATAAAAGGGACCTGCGACGTGGATGGCGGCGCGCCGGAAAGCAAATGTAACGCTGCCATCCGCCGCCCCATACACTTGTACATAAATTTACAAGATGAGGGGCTATCAATGCTGTAGACTTGTAGCTTGATGGCTCGTGCGGGCGGCAGGTCGGCCGGTTTCCAACGTGCACGAAGCCGCATGAAGCTGCAAATAATTACGTTACAATCATTGGAAATGGTCGGAAGCCATTAAAAATGCACGAGCTGTAATCGATCGCATCGGCGAATCGGATTACAGCCACTTTGCGACTGTAAAACGCTTATGAATATCGCGTAACTGGCAGGAAAATGAACAATGCAAAATAAAATTAGTTATTGATGGCTGTTTCAAAAACGATCCATTCAAAAGTTGTTTTGAAATTTTTGAAGTGAAAACTTCTTTTGGCGCGCTGTGAAAAAAATTATAGGGAGTGAAACGAGCTGGCATGTAACGAGAGATCATGATCTATCAGTAGCATTCAGGGCTAGATTTGATTATGTCAAATGAATCGATTGAAAGTACGTATGGAACAATTGACCGATTATTTCATTTTTACATAATTAAGTGCCACCCCAGGTATTTTACAACTTTTCCACTCACAATATGTTAAGCATTTTTATTTATTAGTTTATATTCCAAATTTGGTGGAAATCCGCCGAGCCGTTTGCGAGAAAATCGCGTTTGAACTAAGAAAAATTAATTATTTTTATTTATAAACATTAATAATTTATGAACAAATTGATCCCCGATATTGCAAATCGCTAAATATGTCCATGAATATATAATAAACAATCCCTGAAAATTTGAATGCAATCGGATCATTCGTTTCGGAG
>JARJDZ010009266.1:0-18907 GCA_030264555.1 Aleochara sp. GC000083 | reverse complement strand
TACTCTCCCCATTGCCAAAAGGGCATGAACCCATAGATTTTTGGAAAGTTCTCATCAAGACCTACAATTTTGTTCTAACTTAAGTTTAATTGATGCAACTGTTTAAAAGTTATACGCAGTTAAAGAGCGAAAAAAAGCGAAAATTTTGCATTTTTAAGAGCCCATTTTTCAAGTTCGGGTATTTCCAATTCCCGCAAGGTTTCGGGACCATGACCAATGTTATTTTTTCGTCAAATTACTATAAATGTCGTTTGAATCATCCGAATCGGTCCATTAATTTCGGAGATATGAAAATTTTTTAAAACTCGAGCGATTTTAAGAATTTCATATCGTGTTTTTCGCTACAAACTTTTTTTTCAAATTTTTTCTTCGAACGCGATTTCTGCTCTCCCAATTGCCAAAAGGGCATGAACCCATAGATTTTTGGAAAGTTCTCATCAAGACCCACAATTTGGTTCCAACTTTTGTTTAATTGGTGCATTCGTTTAAAAGTTATTCGAAGTTAAAAGAGCGAAAAAAAGCGAAAATTTTGCATTTCTAGAACTCCATTTTTCAAGTTCGGGTATTTCTGAATCCCGGACAAATTCGGGACCATGACCAATCTTATTTTTTTTGACAAAATACACAAAATATCCTTTGAATCAGCCAAATCGGTCTATTAGTTTCAGAGATATAAAAATTTTTGAAACCTCTAGCGATTTTAAGAATTTCATATCGGTTTTTTCGCTAGTAACTTTCTTTCAATATTTTTTTTTTCAAATGCGTTTTCTGCTCTCCCATTTAAGAAAAGGGCATGAACCCATACATTTTTGAAAAGTACTCATCAATACCTACAATTTAGTTCTAATTTTAGTTTAATTGGTGCAATCGCGTAAAAGTTATAGGCAGTTAAAGGAGCCAAAAAAAAAAATATTCTGCAACTGAAGATGTAGTAAATTAACATAAAACGGTCCTGTGGCGCAACGGATAACGCGTCTGACTACGGATCAGAAGATTCCAGGTTCGAATCCTGGCAGGATCGGTAAATTGTTTTGCAATTTTAGTTTTTGTTTGTCAGAAATTGCATAATCTGAAATAAATATTTAAATCAAATTCCAAATATTATATTTATGTACTTTTTTATGTTAACAATGAAACGATAAGTCAATTCTTCAGTTAAATTTCAACTCACGAAGCTGAATAAAATTAGTTTGAAAAGTTTCTATTAATGTCCATATTTACACATTAATAATCGAATTGAATTAATTAGTATGTAGCATTAGTTGATATCTCCTATAATCAGCTGGTAATACTTTTGTGTATATTGTGGTGACCAAGAATTACCTACAATACACGCAAACTGAAAATTCCACGGAATTATTACACTTACAACAAAACTCTACCGATCAATAATTTTCTAACCAAGTACAAGGTAGAAAGATCTACAAGCACTTCATTATTTTATAGAAACGTGATGCATCGAATACCTAATTTTAAGCTTTTACAATCAAACGCCAACGAAATCAATAAATTATCTGTTTAGTGGTGAATTACACAAATTGGTGCAATAAAATTTTGCGTTTTCTCGCTCAGTGATGCCCAAGTAATAATTTACATGAAATTATGTGGGAAATTAAATGAAAATCAGTCACATATGCATGCAAATTACGACTTAACGACCGTGAAGTATATTTTAGTTTGCATGACAAGAGTTAAATGATTAATAATTGTGGTGATTGAATTACAAGCAGATTTATCTTTGCATATCACGTTGAAATTGATGTGCAATTGCTTCGAGAGTTCAGGACAAACACTAGGACTGCAAAATGTCACTGTTTAAATCCAGAGATTTTTGGTCTGCTAATTCGGACTTGGAGAATGAAGAATTTGACTGTGCCTCATTAAAATTGAACAAGTTGAATTCAGAAAGTGATTTCATTTTGTGCGGAAGTCATATGGGAATGTTGCGAATTTATAAACCTTCTTGTGATATAAACCAGGGTATTTTGAGTGGATATACTCCTTCGGATTTGTATGTGGAGAAACAATTGAGTCTCCCAATTTTACAGATTGATTGTGGACGACTTGTCTCGTGAGTGAAAAGTCATAAATGCAATTAACTTTTTAATTTTGTTCTGCTGATACTGAAACCAATTTACAATGGTTGTTAAGGTGAAATCTGCATGTGCAAAGATGATCATGAATTTCTAGTCAAATGTCAAAAATTTTCACGTTTTCCTTATCTAAACGTTCAAATCAAACCGCTTTCACGATAGTTATATGAAATTAAACAATCTTCCAATTCGTTGCGTTGATTAATTAGTCTCAATTGGAAATGAATAATCCAACAATGCTATTGTTATCTGAATAAAGTATTTACCCATTATAACAAAAGAACTTCTCGTTGAATTAATGAATGCAGCAAGTAATTAGCCGATGATTTTATCACTTGCATTTACAACAAATCAAAAACATATCTAGAAATTCTATCAAACCTTTAATAATACTATGAAATAAAGTCTTATAAGGAAATTATCGATTCACATTTGAGTAGAATAATTTTTGCTCATCGGAAGTGCATGCAAATAGAAAAGGATGCGTTTAACTTTCACCTCTTAGAATCTCATCGTTTGCAGCAAACTTAGTGCAACAACATCCATTGCATGATTTATGAAACATTTCGTTCAAATACCTACATTGTTTGCAATGACGTAGAATTGCTGTTGGTCTGGCGATTATTAATTTATCTCCTCACTTGACAAACGAGGCACGTACTAAAGACATGTTCAAACAATCTTTCTTGAGCGCATCTTAAAAAGAGAAAGTAATGAATGAGTACAAATGCAATTTCCAAAAAACCACTTTTCATCTTACTGCAGTTTAACGACACGTGATTTTCCTACGGAACTAATTGCTGATTTGCATTTCTTTCAGAGGATCTCCACTGGTGCAACTTGCAATATTACATCCACGCAGTTTCGCCGTTTATAGCTTTACAACAAAACAAGGAGCGACCGAGCAAGGTAACAACCGCCTTGTTAATTACTCCATAACAAATGTAATCGATTTCATTGCGTAATTGCAAACTAGGTAATCAAAACATGGTGAATCTGCTCTACGAACATAAATTGCGTAGATCTGCAGCGAATTTTGCGATTGGACAATTTGGCAATACACAGAATCGGGATTTCATCGCTGTGCAATCTCTGGATGGAATGCTGTCGTTTTTCGAGCAAGAAACGTTCGTTTTCTGTTGCTTCCTTCCGGATTTCTTGCTGCCGGGATGCTTCGTTTATAGCAAACGCATTGATTGTTTTATAATCACAGGATCTACAATGACAATAGAAAGTTATAGGTGATTGCAGACTGCACTTTCATTTCTTATCTGCGGTGCAGTAATAATATTTGTTCATAGTTACAAGAATCTTTCGTCTTGTGGACAAAATAGTGATGAGGGCGATTCTGGAGGAATGAAATGTCAGAGTAATTGGTCGATTAATGTTAGCGAACATATTCTGGATGTGCATTATTTGTATGATGGATTTTCCAAGGAAGGATTCATCATTGCTCTTGGAGAGAAAAATCTGTATTGTTTAAATGACTCCGGGAAAATCAAATTTATGAAACGATTCGATTTCTCTCCAATGACAATGACCACATATATGATAAGTATGTTTCTTCTCATAATTGAATTAGGTATTGAATTCTTGAATTCTAGATGACAACATCATAACTGTACTCGTTTCGGAAGCAAATACTTTGTTACTGTATCAAAATACAAGTTTAAAATGGTCCGCGCAATTACCAGATCTTCCTGTAGCAATTGCCCGTGGGAATTTTCACAGTTTACGCGGAGTTTTCGTCACTCTTGCAGAAAATGGTATGCTACGTTGTTCCTATTTAGGAACACAACCAAATTTATTCCAGGCACCTCCTCTACAAAGTTTGGAACTAAACTACGATGAAGCTGACAAAGAATTGGGAGAACTAACAAGAATCATCAAATCCTCACACAATGGTAACTATTCAATACAAATTCTAGAACATTTCACTTATTGTCTCAACTTTCAGAACTGAAAGGAGCATCCCAAGACAACGATCTAACAATGACCGTCCAACTGCTATCAACAGACGATAACAATCAATCAGCAACCATAGAAATCACATTGGTGCCTCATGCGGTTCTCGAAGAAGTAAACCTAACAATTAACGTCGAGAAACCCCTCGAGGCTGTACCACATTTCGTCTTTCTCGACACGGGATTCATCGCGAAAGAAACGCTCCATGTGAAAGTTCAACGTCGACCAAAAGCCAGTAGCATCAACGAAAACGACTTATCCGAAGTGATAAAGTCACTTGCAGTTGACATTATCGCCACGTGCGTGTCCACCATTGGCATACCGAAAGTTCTGCGCAAATCTCTCAACCTCCCCGCGCAATTGGCATTCGTTGCAGGCACACCGCAGAAAGAAAACCGCATCAAAGTGGTCCTCAATGTCAGCGAATCCGCGCCAAGTTTTAACGATTTATTCCCGGAGTTCTGCGATGAGAATGCTCCGAATACGCTTGCACTGAAGGCGAATGCTTTCGGCTTGGAGAAAAGTGAAACCGTCACGTTGCTCCTGGCGAAATCTTCATCCCGTTATCGATTGCAATGCGACTCATTGGCTGCACTTAATTTACCTTTACGTGAATTGGTCAGACGTCTCAAAAACCAATTCCAAGCAAATCGCAACTTTAAAATCACATATAGTGGTGGGTTACCATTGAAGGAGTTGCACCAAGATATCAGTGATCATTATGCATTGACACGAAATATTGAACGATGTCAATTGCAAGTTGTCGAATTTGCTGGACAATTTCGATTGATTCAGAAACGACTTATATCCAAATTTAAAGATCGACATCCCACGCCTTTGAATAATCTCAACATGCTCTTGCAGGATACTTACAATGAAATTTTGGCTGTTACTGATGATCTCGATAAGAATTATGCTAAATTGGCAACAAGTCAAATGAAACTGGAAAATAGTTTGGGTGTAGTTTCACTTTTACTTAATTTAAGCAATGATAATATTGATGAGATTATTTTGGAGAATCTGCTTGATTCTCCGGTTGTTGATGTGGATGGTCTTCAATGGGAGGATGTGATGGATGCAAATATTAGTTATTTGCTGAGGACACTTTTGGCTAAATCCGAAAAGGATAAATTGCGTGGGTGTCAGGAAACTTATGAGCGTGTTACTGATTATGCCAAATTTGAGAAACATTTTGGTATTGTCATTGATCGATTATTGAAGAAAGGTGTCAAATTGGATGAATCAAATGGTATTTATTGATTGTTTTGTTAGAATAATCATTTAATGTGTAATTATTTAAATTTTACAGGTGAGAATGAAGAATTGGATGAAGTTGAACGACAAGAAAGTGAAGATGTTGTTTTACCTATTGGCAGTAAAATTGCTGAATCCAGTACGCGAATTTTATCTGCAAGACATCATAAAATGTAGATTCTAATGGTTTACTACTTAACAATTAATATAATTTCCGATTATCTGATGTAAATTTAAGGAAATATATTTCATTAGTAAAAATTTGCAAATCTATTCCAATAAATATTAAGTTAATTTTGCTCATCAATAATGTATGTTAAAAATTGAAGGACCTCATTAATAGTTACACCTGAGAAATGAACATAATTGGTTGTTAACATAAAATATACCAGATTCAGCATAATTTTATTAATAAATACTGTGAGATGGACTGAAATTGATTTAAATCATTCTAGAAATCAGATACTTATTTATCATTTTCACATCATAAATTAGAACTTATTGAAGAAAGATTCCTGAGACAGTATCAATTTATTCCGTCTTTAACATTCTTTCAAGCAAGGAACAAGAATTATTATGTGCACAGCTTTCAAGTCAATATTAAACAATTTCATATCTTTGATGTCCTAAGATCCTTAGCCGTTGGAAATCATTGATACTTTCAATTTCAACCAAAACACCAAAAATGCAATATGAAATTGCAAACACGTGCAATTATAATTTCATTAGAAATGGCAGCACGCTGCGGAGATTGTGCAGTAGAATTTGCGTAATACGGAATGGAGCAACTTCTTTTCTTTTGTCGTGTTGCAAAAGAAACAACTATGAGGTTACGAAGTGCGAAATGCAATCTCCTGCATTTCACCGCATCGATGATCGAGTGCAATCTCCTTTACGCGGAATCAACTCTACAACGTGTATTGCAACGATTTGACTGATTTTCTATGACAATCAGCTGGCGTCTTACGATACGAATTTCATATATGCAAGAAATTGTAGTCTTCTTATTTATGACTTTCACTTACTCTTACTTATGCGCGCACTTTGACGAACAAATGCAACACGAGTTGATGGAGCTGCCCTGTTAATCACGTAAGGTGATTAACTATATGCATATGCATAATTGTTCAAAATAAACTAAAATGTCTCAGTTTATAGATACAAGTTATGCTTAGATTAAGTTTTTCGCATAATGGATAGTTTGCGATACGATTATAGCGATTTAATTGGCAGAAAAGTTAAATTTTATGGGAGTTTAATGACATTTTCTCAACCAAGTTTTGCGCATAAACAACGATCTATTAGAAGAAATTCTATGTGCGACATTGTAATTGTCCAAGCACTTAATTACTTACAGTGTAAACCTAATTTGTAGCCATCTTAAAAACAATTAATTATCACTTATTTAAAGTTAGAACGAGACCTTGAAATTTATGATCAAAAAAATTGTACAACTTTGACCAACAACTTATGTCTATGTTGACTTTGAAAGTTCTCTCAGTTTTTCTGAAGAATTGAGCAAATTATTTGTTAGTTGCCCATTTAACCAGGAATTTTCATTCAAGCAATAAAACTTTTCCCATAAGTATTTAATGAAAGATACATCAAGCATTGAATCGCCTTTAATAAGCGCATCAAGCAGTGAAATTCGGGTGGGAACAATTCGATGGTAAAGGTAGAATGATCAAACGCAAATTACCGAGGATATTTCGTGTAGTGGGTACTTGATCGCAGTTTGTTCGCAACTTTCCTGCTGGTCGTAGTAGGCCGAAGCAGAAGCATAACGCATTCATTACCAGTGCGAAATTCACTTTCGTTCAGCTATACCGGCAGAAGGTACAACAACGGCGTCGTGGACGGATCACGATTCCAATTCGAATCAGCACAACAGCCTACAAGCAAATAAAACAAAATTAAACAACGCTTTATTAATATCCATCAACGCACATTCATTATCGGTGCTAATTAAATCGAGTTGTTCAAGGTGAACCTTTTTTGTGATAAAAGTTTATGAACAACGCTAACTGTACTTACAATCAACGAAATGTCTCGTGCGCTGCAAAACGTGTAAATATTATTTGTTGGTACGATTGTTGTAGACGCAAATCAATTGTTATTATCGGATTGAAGTGATTCGTGTTGATAAATATTTGGAAAAATGACTGATAAACTGCATGTTGCTAGCACATATCGGCAAAAGTTTGTAATCTATGCCAGTGTAATACTCAGCGTTTACGTAATACTGCTCATTTCTCCAGAAATAGGTATGTTTTTATTATTGCAATTACTTGTTTGCTTCCTCATACGTTTGTTTTTCCACTGCGACATAAACTTTCTTCCTTCTTCCTTATTCGTCGAGACACATTCAAGTAGATTATTCAACCAAGATAGTAGTGCACATGCACTTTGTAGCTTTTTTATATAACAAAGATAAAATGTTGTCGAATCAAATTGTTTCAATTAATAGAAAATTGATTGCTGGACGTATTATCGTAAAATTACAATTGCATGATTAATCAATAATCATTTACTCCATACATTTAACTCCATACAGGATGATCGTAGGAATTTCATTAAAAAATGTAGTACTTTATGATTTTCAATTAATTAATTTGCATTTAAGTGCTTAATTTCAAAACTTTACGAATTGCAACCGGCAATGGTAATAAAATGAATGATCTTGACTTAAGAAATGTAAAATATAAGTTGTATTTAATATAATTGCACCTCATTATGTCCATATGAAGGCATACAACTTCTAGGACAAATTGCAAATAAATTTGCGCAGGTGAGAATCTCGTGCCACACATTTTAGTTTAATCGGTTTATGAGGTAGAACATTGCAATGGTACTCTTTCATTTGTAATTCAATAAGCATGACATGTCTTAGCGTTTAGTTGAATTGCCAATAAAATGTTGAAATGATTGCATTTCGATTTTATGCATTTGCTCAAGAGTTGCAATTTGCACAATTTGCACACGCTATGTTCCATTCATTATTTTTTGGTTCTTATTATTATTAGATTAAAAAATTTATATTTTGAATTTCTAAAAATGACCAGTTCTTTTACTCTTTTCGAAATATTTTTACAACATTATTGCAATTAACGAATTGTTTGGAATCATTGATATTTCCTCATTCGAAAGTAAAGCAACACAAATCTAACATAAGCAAAGTTGTAAATCATTTATAGCTTCAAATTATTAAAACACTTGAATTGCAAACCACCACATTAGCCTAATTAACAGAGTGCGGCCAATAATTAAAATATTTTCTGCTCATTAATTACTCTAATTATTAAACAGTATAAGTAAAATGTGTCACCTCTTTTACAATCCAAAATCCTATTCATTAATTGCTAATAAAACATGTTCCCTTTCTTAGTAATTAACTTCTCATTCACCTATTCAGCTATAAACAATCATAAATCTGCATTGTTTATGCGGATATCTCTTAGGAGATTGTAACGACAATTATGGTGACACGTATTCATTAACTAATTGTAAGTGTTCTTAATCCTCCCAATCTTAAAATGGGAAAACAGCTTAAACATTCTCAAAGGCAAATTTATGCACAAAAGCGTGATCGCCAATTTTCTCTTATTTTCACCAACCATGAATGGCTTACGTGCGATTCTTCAATTATTAATAATAGCTTACAATGTACCCATAAATGTTTGTAGGAAAGAAGCGTGCATCTAAGGTAGTTTCACGGTTTACAGCATGCAATATTTGCAGTAACTGCATATTAGACGAGATTTCAATTCGTAGATGCGATTCGAGAGAAATTTTGATCCAAAGTGGGCGATCTTCCCGTTTGTACTTAGAAAGTAACATTCGATAGCGCACAGAAATTACGATGTTGAGCTGGAATCATGTGATGGGATCTGAAAATAAAAAATCAATTAATTTAATTACATGATAACGACTCGCGAATAAATAAACGTTTTTAAACTTTCTAGCATGTTCCTTCTCAAATCATTCCTTATCGATGTATTATTCATGGAGCATATGAAATGCAAATTTCGATTTAGAAAAGTACCATTAACAGCAGAATTAAGATTGATTTGTTAACCGTAAGCCTTTCTGTTTGCATTTCAGGCTAGGAAATTAGATAAACTTGCAGATAACAAGATTTGGAAAAATATTAAGAACGCATGAGATCGGTGTAATTAATGAAAGTACTCGCAATTATCTAATTAAGTTTATGCAGCGAAGCACGCAATTTATACGACAGATGCAAATGATCAGCACACATTATCGCGTATCTTGAGTTGTAATATCAATATCAGATTAATATATCTTCATTAACCTGCTCAGTCTACCTGCAGAAAATATATTTAAACTTAAAGTAAAAGGTGAGCCACTTACAGCAACATTAAGCAATAAACAAACTTTTCTTTCGATTAATTTCAATTGGTTCAATTTTTGTCTTTTCTTTCAGATAAAGACTACTTAAGCTGTGATCGACCATGCCATGATTACGACTGGCCCATGATTTGTAGAGTTACACTAACAATCGACAACAACAGGTAAGACTTGAAAGAAAAAACTTTATGCTGACGAAATGAACTCATTTGAACTTATTTGTAGTTGCTCTAAGAAGAATTCATCAGCAAATGATATAATCAACTCAGTGCGTAATCTACTACCTGGTCCAACGATTCACGTTTGCCAAAATGATGTGGTTTACGTAACGGTCCAGAAAAAACTTCCAGGCGAGTTAAAGTTCAACTGGCAGGACGAACAAACGACGAATGAAGAGGGAGTCGTTATCCAGCCTACAAATGAAACAAATATTCAATATAAATTTCGGGCAACTTATCCAGGCACTCACTTATGGAATGCTTTCATTGATAATTTGCGTTTTACTGGTGCAATTGTAGTGCGCAAATCGCCAAAGATGAATACCGAGAAACATTTCTACGATGTGGATGATCGAAATCATACTATAATGCTCAATGAATGCAGTGATAAGCAAAGTGTGCTGATTAATGGAAATCCAGATAATGGTCAAATATTTCTTGTCGATTATGGAAAGAATTATCTTTTTCGTACCGGATATACAGGTTCATCATCATGCCAAATAAAACTCGAAGTTGAAGATCACTCGTTGTATGTAATTGCAATCAATGGCAATGCAATCGTTCCGCAATTATTCAAGCATATCACTCTCAAGGATGGGAAACGGGTGGATTTTGTCTTGAAGGCCCATAAAGAGCCGAGGAATTACAAAATTCTCTTTTCGTCGAATTGTTATGGCAGGAAAGGATACACCAGATCAGCAGTTTTACAATATGTTGATGAGCAGGCAAGTTCAAGTTTCACATGTAGCCTACAAAAACAATTCTGTTATAGTTCCTAAATACTAGCAACAATTATTTAAAATATTTGTAAAAAGAACTGGGATAGTGAAGGGAATTTAGAATTGTTGAATTTTCTAAAAATCTGTTTGTTTGATATTATCTTGTTTCCTTCTTAAGTTTCTTGAAGTTACAAAGTAAAAATGTAAATTAAATAGAGTGGATCTGCTAAAAACAAGAAAAGTCCATGATTGACGAAGATGATTAAATTCACTGGACTTTTGTGACCGGCGCCCTCGCTGTGCTTTGAGCTGGCATTGGAGCATCGTTCATCGCCTTTGGCGGCAGATTATTATTAGAGACATTACCATTGTAACGTCGACCACCTCGTTTGCCACGTGATTTCTTCCCCGTGCCGCCTTGTCGATGCGGAGTGGCGTCTCTCTTATCTGTCGAAGCTTCAAACGCCGAATCTGCATCGCCCACCACGACTGCTTCAGAGAACTAAAAATAATTATACAATTAGAGTCGAAGCGACTTTTTAAATATGTTAAATTTACTTGTTGCAATAAAGAACTTTGTTGTTGTTGCTGTTGCTGAGAAGTTTGTTGCGTTTGCTGCTGCTGCTGCGATGGTTGCTGGTGGTTTTGTTGTTGATTTGCGCTCTGATTCTGGGTATGAACGTAACGTTGATGCTGTTTAGATGGTTTTACTCGATTGTTCGCTGGTATCGAGTTGGATGTGGTTATTATGCGCACCACATTTCCCACGGCTTTCGTTCGTCCTTCACGAAATACCATTCGTTGGCCGGGTATCATATATTCCGGATATTTAATAAACCGGAAATGGATTAGCGCTTTATCTCCGGTGCGCAGGAATTCCTTCGACATCGAGATTATTGAGGCTGTCTGCCTAATACTTCCACAGTGCACTAAACAAACAAACTTATCAATAAATATGTGCAATTGTTTTCAAGTTGAGGTTGATATTGCTGAGATAACATCAAATATAAAAATAGAATATTATATGATTGTGATTATTGCCAATTCAATGAGTAAACATTACGATTGGGTGCGTTCCAAATGTAATGAAGGTTTGAGTCGGGTGCCAAATCAGCAAATTTAGAGCACTTTGAACTTGAATTGTAAAAAGCAGCTGATATTTTAAAATTAGTAGCATACCCATTGCCTGGTAACGCGAACTGATTGTGGTGGGATGATGAAGCACCAAAATCTCTCCTTCAAACTCCCAACATGCTTGAGGATTCAACGATGGGCATACCATTACCATGCCTTTGCGAATTTGAGATCGTTTTATCTATAAAAATCAAAATATTCAGTATATTAAAAAAAAATAATTGCAGAACTGTTATTACCTTTTTAAGAGCAAAACTAGCAGTTTGTCCAGCTCGTACTTCGCGAACTGCCATTCGTTTTCGATGGATGCTTTTCACAGCAATGGGCTGAAAGTGTCCCAATGGATCTGGACCCAGCATTAAGGTGTCATTAAGTCGTATCACGCCTTTCAACGTTGTGCCAGATACGACTGTACCAACACCCTATCAAAATGAACTTTCTATAGTACATGATCAATTTTGAAATGAATTAAACGTACAGGTACAGAATAAGTATCATCAATTTGAAATTCGGCTGGCTCATTCTCATGGAATTCCATACGAGTTGTCAGTAAGTTGAGAAATTTCTTCAGCAATGGTAGATTTTCACCGGTCACATTCGACACCTGGAAGATTGGGCATAATCTCTCCGAAACGAAGTTGGTTGCGCTCAGGATAACATCATCCTCATTCTTCACCATTACAGGTACTTTACGACAACCCTGAGATTTCAGGATGCGTACGAGCATCTTCAAGTTATCATTGAGGATTTTCGTTGGGCACATATCAATTTTTGTCACCACAACGAACACTGGTATAGATAACGCCAATGCTAGACCTAAGTGCTCCTTGGTCATGCCTACAATTCCAGCATTTGCTCCCACCTGATAATAAATACAATATTAATTCTCAGATACAAATAAAAGTGAGTCAGTGGATACATACCATTAACATTCCAAAATCTGGAGCATGTCCAGTCATACCAAACACTGTGGTCTTTAAATAACGTTCATGGCCAGCCAAATCAATGAATGTTATCACCTTGGAGCTCTTCTCACATATCTTCACCCAATCAAGAGATCCATGTTCAGGTTTGTTCACAACATTTCCTTCCTCATCAAAACCCAAGATATCATTTCCTACTGAGCTTGTCCTTCCAGATTCCATCTCATGTTTGTGACGGAATAGTCGTTGGCGTGCATACCCTCGACCGTTATCAAGATCCCCATGGGTGAGAACACCCAAGAGAGTTGACTTTCCAGCATCCACATTACCAACAACAGCAACACGTATTTCAAGAAAGTCTGCAAGAAAAGGTATAAATTATTCTGGTCTTAGCAACAAGTAGTATGATAATTACCAGTTTCATCAAGAACTCTCCTGATCAAGTATTGCACAATTGATCCTCCATTTTCCTTGCGTTCTCGAAGTTTCACACAGCTACATTCCAAAGTTGAAGCCAATGATTGCAGAGTAGCAACAGAGGCCTCCAATTCATCCTCCTTGAGACCAATGTCATGTCCATCTTCAGGAGCTCCAATCTGCAAACATCCATTGTCACACTGAATCGATTGGAAACATTTGATTCACCTCAAGTATGACTTCACCCCTGCCTTCACCAAGCTGCTGCCTGAGGCGTTTTAGCAGTAATTCATACTGCTCCTCAGTGGGGCTAATAAGAATGCCACCACATAATGTCTGATTGTACTCAGTCACAGATTTATTGCACTTTTCTGCAAATGAACTGAGGGCTTCCTTGGACTCTTTCTCTTCTGTTGTCATCGCTTTTTTCTAAAGCTGTGCGATGTAGCACTATCTCTATCAACTACAAATTTATACTGATGAATTTCCTATGCTGAAAATTTGCCTGAGTTGATGAACAGCCAGGGCAATTACATTCTTTCCTGCAAATATTGCCAGCGGTGAAAACAATACTTGTTTGTATTTACATAACAACACTGACACTGAACTGGCCGCAACGGCAGATAACAACAGATTATTTTTGATTTGAGGGATGTGTTTGTATATTTTTGTGTATTTTGCACGTATTCGCCAATTAATCACATATGCTGCGATGACGTTTACTGACTTTTCACTGCTGACTTTCACGCGGCAGGACAGCAGGAGGTATTTAAGTATAGGCAACTAAACATACGTAGATGATGCAATTTCTTTGAAAATAATTGCAATAACATGCAATTAGGACCAGATAAGCAGCCAGAAATTTCATAACATTATGTAATATTGCTTAGGTATCGTTATTAATGTTATTAAAGCCCTACAGAGTTTTTATTAGGTCCTAAACTATTTATGCATTATTCAATAAATTTAGTAATAAGTCAATGCTATTTATAGAAAAAACACTTTATACATAATACAACTCATTCTTTCTGATGCACAAATTAAATTCAGTTGAAATAAATCAAAAATTTGAAAATTAATTCTTAGCATTTCTGTACCTCTTTAATAGATGTCACTTCAAAGTTCAGTGCAGTTGTTGTGATTCACGCGCGATGTCGCTAGTGGTACCAAAATTTGAAAATAACCGTTTTCAGGTGAGCTCCAGGTGTGCATTGTAAACACAGGTAAGTAAAGTTTTGTTTGCTGGGAGGGAGGTGAAACTCGTTTGAAAATTGTTTCGTGTGCGTACGTACAGCCGGAATGCACGTATATGTAGCGCATGGAGGCTCGCTTGTGTGCGTTGCCGCTTTAAATGCGCTTTGAAAAAGGTATTCGGTTGGCGCGGTAGAGGTGGAAGTATTACCTTCGCGTTTTACCTGGTGCACACCTTGCTGCGGCGACGAGCCATCGTAATTCCGTAGTGTAGGCCATCAGCGGCGGTGAAACACGCAGCGCGTCATCATGTCGGCAACGTTCGCAAAGGCGGACATTTAAAAACGGAGAGTTTTTCCAGAGAGAAACTCGTCGCTGGTCGAGGAGCGCATTCGGCGCGAAACCGTCGCATTTCGTAAAACCGAGACCGAAACGCATTGGTGCGCCATTCTATAATAGTGTCGCCCGATTGGCGATCCGACTAATTCGATTCATCATCATGTGTGCGCTGGTCGCGATTCCTAGTGATGCCGCTAATTGAACCGCACGATGCGCTCGTTTGTAATAAGAATTGTGAGGTGAATGCTGAGGGTGCTGCACAGCGAGCCCAGCATGCAAGCGACTCGTCGAGCGTCACCAGAGTGCTTTAGCCAGAACAAGGTGCATAAGCCCACGAGCATGGCGTCCATAAACAACAACTAACTGAGTGAAATAATAACTTGGATTGCATGTACGATGCCATTGTGCTCGCCGTAGTTTGCCAGCGATCTGCATGCATCCTTCTTGCAGTTTTAGTTCTGCGACAACTCGAGTGGAAAGCGGCAATCATCAATTCGCAATATGAAGGTGACAGTGTGCTTCGGCAGTGTACGCGTGGTGGTGCCCTGTGGAGATGGCGACCTCCTCGTCCGGGATTTAATCCGAGAAGCCAGCCTAAGATACAAGAAAGCTGCTGGAAAGGTAAGCCATCGATTTCCACCCATATTCGACCAAATACATGCATATAAAACAATAGGGGGTTGTTAGTGAACAACCCCTGGAAGTTACCATGGCAGCATGGTAGTATTACAAACAAACGAAAATGGAACAGCTGCAGAAAAACGTTGAACGTTGAATGCTGAATGCACGCAATGTGCGAATCAGAAATGTTGCGGTAGTACACTCACCCAGACTTCAACCCCTCGCAATTACAATTAACGTTCGTCCCTCAGTCGATGGTATCTCACCTTTGAAGCATTAGCGTCGATTCTTTTAGGGTGATTAGACTCCTGGTGTTCAATGCACCAAGCAATCAGTTAGAACAGTGAAAGTTTAATGTTTCTCTCATATCTTTGTTGCTTGATTCGTTGGTTGTTGTATTGGACGTGTAGTACTAGTAGCCAGTGAGGAATGCATTGATTAGTCACCTTTATTCATTATGGTTATGATAATGATTAATCAGTTTTGTTTGGCGTGCAGCGTTCGGATTTGCATTCCATTTATTCTCGTTAGCAGCGCTTTATTAGCACGATTGGAGGCTATAAGCCAATTTTTTCCGCATCTTGCGTTGGTTTGCCCATGGCTGGCTGGTTGGTTGATGGCTTCAGTCGTGTTGGAGCATAATTTCGCATTGAATGCGACGAATAGGCGGTTCAAGGTCGTTTGTCCAGCATTATTATTACATATTTATGCACGTATCGATTCGTGTTTGTGTGTGCAACAAAATGCGACAACAATTAAACACAGGGCGATAGCGCAAAAATTTGCAGTGTGTGGGTTGTCCAGATATCTCTGATGGAAAATAACTGCAAGAATTTTCATAGGGAATTCATCTTGTAGTTGTTATCCGAGGTATAATTCAGACATTTAATCGAGGATTGCTTATATTTTGAGATTGTATTCTCAGAAATTTAACGATATCAAATGCCATTTTCATCAAATTTGATGCCTTTAGAGGCAGTTGTTATCAAAGGAAGTTGTAATCTATAACAGTACATTAAGGATCCATACGATTTATGTTTATTTATATTTGGCAATTGTCTCTATTTAGCATTCATTTTGTTGATGCAAATTATTTCTAAAATATGCATCTTGTAATTGCTTGAAGTGGCCTACATTTGTAATAAAATAAATGCAGTGGGCATTTCTAGACATTTAGTTTTCAATTAGAAAACAAATTATAAGCTACCTGGTTTATACACGATTTTATTGTCACATATCGGGATGTTAGTAACATAAGTGTCCCAGTTTCATTCCAATGAATGAATGAATATACCAGCAAGAAATTAAAATGTCAATCGATTAATTCATAATATGGGCACCTATACCCACAATATTCGCTTTTAATTAGAAATCATTAGGCAATAAACGTTTAAACGCAGTTATGCAATACCATAAGTCCGCACGTTGAAGAAATTCTACAAGATTTGAAAGTGTTTCCTAAATTTACTATTTTATTTAATTTCTTCAACTTAAACATTTACTTGATTTTAGTTGCAGACACTTTGGAATTCAGGATCTACTACATTTTGTTCATTTTACATGCGAAATGGAAACGACTAATCCGCAATGCATAAAATATAATTACAAACAAATCGAAAACGAACAACAATAAGAAGTAACAAAGTTTAGAACTCTGTATTCGTTAGTGCGTGATTTAAAACCGATAGAAATGCGAATACGAATCGGAATAATTAGCAGTGAGTGCGAATGCTGTGTGTTAATTATCGAGCGGAAAATTGTGCAATTATTAAAATATGTTCCGTCCACTCGTTCAAACGAGTGCTTCGAGATGCGAGTCCTTTTTGCAGCCTGTTTTTTTCACGGGACGTTAGTACCTCTCGACTTGTTTATGTCCTGTCCTGCATTCGTTATTCGCCTGAAGAAAAATGAGCAACAAATGGCTGGCAAATGAATTGCAACTGAATGCTAAATATCATGAGAGTACGTTGCTGGTCTAGGCTAGGCCAGGTTATAAAATATTTATTGCAAAACATGTCCGAGTGCATGTTCTGACATTAGAAATGCGTTTCCTTTTGAATATTACATGCAGAGAACAGCAGATACAGCAGGCCATGTATTCGAACCTTTTTTGCCGAGTGGAAGAGTCGAGAAGGGAAACAAGAAAATAATTGGAGCCAGACGTCAAATCAAATAAATTAGTGCTGGAGGAACAGGTGGAAGATGGAAATGGTTGCAAGGTGGATGATGTTTTGGGTCTGGGATCTTACCCTTGGTTAGATGCGGCTGTTAAGACTCTTTATATATAAATTAGATAAATGCTGAAGGCATTGTCCAAATGAGGGTGAGGTAGGAAAATAATGTGGGAAGTGACTTAAAGTTTCAACTGGGACGAACAGGTAGAAATTTAAATTATTAAAGCTGCTGGATTCTTTAGTTCTTTAGCTATATTTATCTACACCAAGAAACATTCACTAAATGCCCTAATATTTTGTTGATGCCATTCAAGTTTTACTAAATTACAAGTTAATATCAATTATTTACACTTGAAAGGTGCCAATCACATATGCGATTAGTTACGATTTCTTTGTTTGTTTTTAGCAACAAATAATACTCTCAATTCTCATACTGAACCAACACGTTATTTTGGTGTTAATATTTCAATTGTTTGAATGCCATGTTTTCAATTACGACTTTGTAGTGGCTTCCTTCTTAATAGTATTGTATGTGTGTAAATTCAAAACCTTCGTACCATTCTTCATATTTACAATATTTTCGTGTTGTTATTGTTTCGCATGCACCTTTTCAGGTGGTGCATTTCATTGTTTGCTACCAGTGCGTTCAAGTGCGTTTTTAGTCATTTCTGGAACGTTTGTTCGTTTATCTCTTTGCTATTGTTGCCTGACTCACAATCCACAATCAAGAAACCTCGCGAACAAACTTGGCTATACGAGCCAACAAGCAGAGCAGCAACAATGTGCTGCTGTTCTGTTTTATGCACAATGTAAGGACTTACATGTGAACACTCTCCCAGTTCTTTCTCTGAGACACAAAAACATAATTCCTTCATAGAAAACACATTTGAAAATGCGAACCGGAAGAATCAAGTTCACAGATGTTTCTGGACGAATTCTCTTTGAGAATTTCTGGAGGAAATCGAAAATTTAAGATGTCCTGTTTTTTAATTGCAAAGAAATGTGAACTTTGATTATTTCAACCCATGGTCTATTCTTCCATATAAGGTAGACTAATGCAACTTGACTTGAGTTGGCTTGACTTGACTTGGAAATGTACGTTTGTAATCACATTTCGGAATGCTTTTATAAGGAGCAGACTGACTGCATCCAATGAAGAATTCTGTACTGATTTTCATTCTTCTTATGTTCAATGAATTGAATATATCGACAACCAAACTTTGTAAGTTGCATACAGAAATTCTTCAAGTTGCTTGGATTACAACGCAGTCATATATGGAGCATATGAATCTAAAGTGAAACGCGTTGCCTTTCTAAATCTGTAACGACGTTGAAGTCGCCATCGAGAACAGATTGAAGCGACGAGATCTAATTAAAATTATCTCAAATATTCAGATGCATCATACACCATACAATAACAACGTTCATGTTTATAAATTATTTTCCTATTATCTGAACGCTGAAGAAGTTCGCTTGCATTGTTCACCAGAC
>JARJDZ010009265.1:0-63778 GCA_030264555.1 Aleochara sp. GC000083 | reverse complement strand
GTCCATCGAGCACCTCGTCCGGCTTCGATGGCGATGGATGAGATTATTTAAATTACTCTTCCGAAGAAGAAGCCATCGGGTGGACCTCTGGTCGAGCTCTTGACCGGATTCGGGCTCAGTGTCAAGTCCACTGGCATTATGCCGCCCCCTTCGACGCGCATCACGAGTTTGGGGGTCGTGTTCGCGTCGTTTTATGTTGTGATTGTGTGCAAACAAACTGTTTGCATATGTATATGATTGTCCCCCCCCCCCAGCAAATCGCAACGGTTCCGTTTTCACGCGATTTGCTCATCATTGGAACTGTTTAGGTAGGGACCAAAGTAAAGTCGCGTTCGCGGGATAGGTTCTAGTTTTAAGACACTTCCTCCCACACCCCCCAAACCTTTTAGCTATTTATTTGTGTGGTATGCTTGTGAGATAATAATTTTTTCCGTTTTCAGAGCCACCGCGTTTTAGACCGCGTTTTTGAGACCTTGTGTAGGTAGGGTTCGGTGTAGGCATCCATCAAGTATCCTTATTCCAACCCAAATTTGTATGAATGAATGAATGCTATGGTTATTCTTTGTTTGTTTATTTGTTCACAGGTGAAGCTGTCCACGGATATTGTTGAATAAATAAAGAAAAAGAGTGTTTTATTTTGTTGTTGCACCTTTCCCACTTTTATTTAGGTCGACACGTAAGTTTTGCAAATTTTTTTAGGTGTGTGTGAGAATGATTTGATTTGATATTATTGTTCCTATCCTACTAATGGCGCACTCTCTACCATCCAACTTACTAATCAACCAAACTAATTAATATTTCTCCACAGGTTCAACATAATCATTTTTGTCTGTTCACAGGTTCAACATACTAATCCAAATTTTCTCTTACAGGTTCATTTGTAGTACTTCCAAGTTGAACACAGATTAAAGTTAGTTAGTCAGTTCGGATGTTCAAGTTTTCAATAGCTTTAATCTGTGTAAACTTGGAAAGTGAACGGGGCTAAGGCGTTCTTCTTTATGTTTCAGGTTCCATATCGCAGCCTTTTCGAGATGGTGTTCCCTGGCAGTCGAAGATGATGTCCATAATCCAGGAAGGTGGTCTTCACATGATCAGCATTGAAACACGTAATATGATTTGAAGGGTACAATTGTATTTTTTCCTTGATTTACCTGAGTGGCCACTCGCTTTCATCCCCCTCTACCCCGTAAATATGTTTTGCTCTTTTGTTCACAGGTGCCTTTGGTTTTGCCTTCTGGAACCCAATTATGTTTGGTGTTCCAGTCGCAAAATCATTAACCCGGCTCAGGGGGATCAGATGGCAAAAGATCCCACCTGGGTAATTCTTGGCAGGCGCGTCCTCGACGCGGGGGTGGGCACCATCTGCAATAATTAATTATCAACTATTGCAATCATTGATTTATTTATTATTCACTAACAAATAGCAGATGGTGGCAAAGTCCTGCCAAGGACCCTAAAATTTGTGGGGTATAAATTACAAATAACATTTTGTTTTTATGAAATTGTTTTTATATAAATATATAGTTTGCCAGTTTATGGCCGAAATGCAATTTGATACTCATTTTATCTCTCATTTAACTGTGAATAACTTTTAAACAGTTAGACCAATCGAAGCAAAGTTACAACCAAACTGTAGGTTTTGATGAGCACTTTCCAAAAATCTATGGGTTCATGCCCTTTTGGCGATGGGTAGAGCAGAAATCACGTTTGTAGCGAAAAAATGATAGGAAATTCTCAAACTCTCTCGAGTTTTCGAAAATTATCTAATATGACTTAAAAATAACATTGGTCTAGGTCCCGATTTCGCCCGGGACTCAGAAATATTCGAACTTGAAAAAATCTGCTCCTAAAAATGCAAAATTTTCAAATATTTTTGCAAACAAAAATACTTCAGAGACATCTCTGGTTTGATGCTATAAATTTGTTTGCGTGGTATCTCTTTAACTTATAGACATGTAGATGTCACTATAATCGCCTGTTATGACAAGAGCGCTATTTAAATTTCAAAAATATTGTCATTTGTAGTAATGAACACATATTTTCTTCTATAAATTCAATAATTTCATCAATTATGCCACCCCCATTTATAGTAAGTATCCCAATGGCTCATTACAACAAATATTCATTAAAATTTATTATTAGTTAGAGGCCCTAAAGCATCCAGTAAGCACTGAACGAAATCCTCGCCTTTTATACACAAAGAATCTTTATGGCAAAAATGTTAAAACCGACAATTGGCAATACAGATATGTTCCTTCAGACCCAGCTCCACAATATCCTTTTGGAGTATTAGCCACAGAATGCGAAGAAAAAGAGAAATCCGATTGCATTTGCGACCATTACAAATCAACTTACAAAATTATGAACGAACAACTTGATTTAAAAGAGAATTATATCGATCCTCATGGGGAGAAAACCAAGCAATTCTTCAACTATTTCGGTTATTCGTGAGTGTTCATTACATTCCATAAACAATTTATAATCACATTTGCAATTAGAGGAGATGAAAAAGCGGATGAAATGTGGATGGATTGGAAAGCATTTCCAACAATTTTGAAAAACGATTATTTCATGGGTCCGAATTACATGACCACAATGCAAATGAGTTACAGTCCTCCTCAAGATTTAATTCTACGACGAGTAAGTTTTAATTTTTTCAGAATTAAAGAAATAGATTTATGAGGTACTTTGTAGCTGCGCGCACCGGAAGAAAAGTTTATGTTGTATCGACGTATGAAGGGCATTAATAATCCTCAATTAAATACGACCTATAGGGATGAAAGAATTGAAGAAGTAACCAGGCAAATGCAATGTGCACGTCAAGGACGTCATGTTTCTTACAATTTTATGATTGGTCGAAATAACGATGGAAGTTTGCCCAAAGAAATGACAATGAGAGAAAATAATTTGCTGGTTAAACAACTCAATCAAAATTAGAACTAGATTTGAAAGAACATTTGCAAAGAAATTGCTGTGATTGTTCAGGTAATCATGAAAAGTTGTTTAAAACAAAATGGGCCGACCATTTAAAAACAATATTAGTCGTTTCTTGGATGTGTAGGAAGTTAAAACTTTGCCGGAGTAATAAACCAACAATTCATTGAAATACAAATAGTTTATGTAATTAAAGTCGTCGTAATTAAAGCCATAAATAGAAAGTAAAATGATGAATTCACAAATGATTGTTTACAAGTATCGTTTACACTTGAGCTTAATTTTACAACTTCAGTAGCAGTTTTCCTTTTACCTAAACATTATGTTATATTCGTAATTATACGTAGTAAGTGTTAATTCAAAAGTTCATGCATGCCGAAAGAGCTACTGACTGACTTTTCCTTCCATAATTTACACAGATCTTTGCTTCTTGTTATCATCAGAACGTACATCTAAGTATATAAAATAAAGATACAATAATAAACGTAGCAATGAAAACAGACAAAATTAACAGATTAATTGGGACAGAATCCCAATGCGAATACATAAATAAAATAATAATGGTAAATCAAGAACACTGAATGCAATAATAATGTCAATGCGGGTAACAATAAACGCAAAAATGATAATCATTCGTCGTTCAGCACAACTGTTGCGGTAACAAATAGTTTTCCTTATTTTGTTTGTGTTGCTGATGCGTTTGGTTTGAATTTTCTTCGTTTCGTGACGATGGGCGCAAACCAGAAGGCATTTTAAACAAACAACCTCTTTGTATTTATAATATTAACAAGAACACCTTCCATGTTTGCGCCCATCTATTAGATACAATGCCTCCGTGCGTGATTAGTTTGTGTACGTGAATTGCCTATGCGTTCTTTATGTTTATTAAGTTTTACTTGTTGAATATTTATCAAAAATGCGATAAAACGTAACTAGGTTTTATGTCTAATATTTCTCGTATCAACTGGGGACACAACATTTTCCCTAATAACAATAACCAGTTGATCTAGAAAGTAGATTTGCGTTAATTAATTGTATGTTAGGCAAATGATAACAGATGCATACGTTGGAACAACAATGAAGTATTGAGTTAACAAATAGTAATCAAAAAGTATAAGATTTGGGCTTCCTTCACAGAGGAGATTAGAGAACATAATATAAATAAAGTTGTAGATGAATTACAAAATTTTTTAAAAATTATTTTTCACTACCTTTTTGTATATGCTTATCTACATACATAAATATAATGATTGATCGAAATTAATGATTCTAACACGCATTCTTCGTGGGCGTTCTCAACGTTGCATATCAAAATTCATTGACGTCACTTGATTTTCATCGTTTAATTACATATTTTACGAAAATAATTACGTGTTTATACGCACTATGCAATGGCTGGTTCCGTTTTGAATTCAAGTCATTCAGCCTACTTATATTGGAAAGACAAAAATATATCTTCAGCCATTCTAATCGTACGTCTAACCATAATATTACTATTTTTCTGGGGAAAACCTTCGTAATCATACCAATAAAGCATAAACGAATACAAACGACTTGCATTTTGTGTGTTGAATTCCTATTCTTTGTCAACTGCTTATCATTGAATAATGTATAGTAAAAATATTCAGTCTCTATTTTATTATTTTAACCTTTAATATCATATTTTCCCATTTTCCCCTTTTTTCTCTTTATATCTTTACCAATTTTATATATTTTAATTATAGAATCAATAATATCAATAGATGCGTGATTCTTGTACGCTCACACACGTTTCTATATATCAGCTATAAAATAGAAAAAATATAGATTGGTAACCAATAACCATCTTACCAAGAAAAAGCATAACATACAATAATAAGTAAAACTTAAACCAAACAGAAAATCTCGAACGCACCTCAGCCGAAACAGTAATGAACAAAGTGAAAACAAAATAGTAAACGAATCATTAGAACAAACGCATAATATGAAAATGACCCAAAAAGTTGATAGCCGAAAGTTTTTACACCGAAATATTGTTCCATTTCCTTGGAAAAACACAAAACTACTATTAGCATCGAAATCGCTACAAACTACTACGTATTTTTTGCATTTTATCATTTAATTTGTATGTATATGTACCATTTTTGGATTTTTTCGTTATAGAATAATGGAATCAAAGTGAACTTTTGCATGTAATTGAAATAAGTTAACGCTTTTCTTTTACAAACTGAAACTGGTCACCGTAGGCAACTGGGGTTTAAGCTCTTTTCAATTTGTTTCATTTGTTTCCTCACTTCGTCTCCCAACTTCGACTCTCGTAAAAAGCTGCATATCAATCGTCTCATTTAGCATCTTCGACAACGTTTACATCGTAAGTGCTGTGTCTGTGCCTCAATAATTATATCACAGACAAATTAACGCCGTATTTATTGAGCGCGGTGAGTGTCCTCGTGCTTGGATTTGAATTGTTTTCGTGAAAAATGATGCTTCAATGAACCGTTGAAAATATTCCCGATGGCGCGTATTGTTTGCATTATTGAGAAATTATTCGAAATTCATAAGACGTCGTAGAGATTAGCTCGTCAATGCGAGCCTAATGGAAGCGCTTTCGCTTGATGCGTTTGGGCGTTTTCGATTTGCCGGGACGTTTGCGTTTGTTTTTGCCAGCGCTGCTGCCGCCACCAAAATCGGTGATCTCATCTCCAAGCGTGCCCAACGTTGTTAGCTGATTTCGTGCGTGTTTCTCCTTCTTGCTGACCGGCAAACGCGTCAAGTATTCCTCCTCGTACTTGCGACGTTCGATAGCTTCGCGTGACTCCTTCTGCTGGGCACGACTGCCCTGGCTGATTTCAACAGGAGTATCCAGATACTCCTCGCGCAGCTCCTCCATGATAGCCGACGACAGAGCAGCCTTCTTGTTGCGCTCCTGCAGGCGCTTATTGCGTTCTTGCAAAGTTTCATCACCTGCAAATCATCAACAAAGCATTAAAACCAATACTTTAAACCAGATTTAGACAAAAATTACCTGTGTAATGCACAGCTGATAGTTTTGGAGGCACATAAACACCACTTTCTTTCTTTGCCTGCTCAGCAGCATCACTCTCATCTTCACTTGCATCCTCATTGCCACTCTCTTTGTCCAGCATATTGTCTGGATTCGCTTTGAACATGCTTGGGTCATTTGCATTGACACCACTGACAGCTGTCTTGACTAACTTATCAATTTGATACTTCAATTTGTGATCAATGGGTCTGATCTTCTCCAGAACTGTTCTGATTTCAATCAATCTGTCAATGCATGGGTCACCTTCAATACTCTCTCCAGAGCACTTCCTCAAGACGACAAACGTTAAATTAATCAGGTAACTCAGTAACATGTTATATTTCATCTCAAGAAAGCTCAAGCCCTGATCTGTGCTGATTTCCCCCTTTCGCACCTTCACCAACATGTTGTCCACCAGCGTGGCTACATGTTGGGCACTCACATTCATTTCACTGAGCAGTACGAGGGCTTGCGGCAAATCCTTATGACCCATTTCAATGTCCGGTGCCTGGAAAATACATCAAATTGAAGAAAATTTACATAATGTGAATGGATCAGGTGAATTTAGGCAATTTCCACTCGTTTTGAGGTTATTAGCGTTATCAAAGCGTTTTTGAAGATTGCTTGTTATCATTCCGTCGTGAGGTCGCAGCCAGAATCATTTGCATAAAAATCTGGTACGCCATCTTTCTCCCCTTATGAGAGCGCTATGCGAAAAAATCGAGTGGTGTGAGGTTTTTCGCGTCGGGAAAATGCGTGCTCCAGACAACGTGCGCGTCGTCGAGGTTATAAACAACTGCTTGCGACTTACCTGAACCATTATTGCGGATTGTTTTCACTTAGTTATAAAGACATTTTATCACTTCTTGATTGATAAATAGTCCGGGCCGTCCGGGCAATCACGGCACGTGCAGCACTTTTTGATTGTAAGGCCTTTTTTCATTCCCTTCTCATATAATTCCTCTTTTTTCCGTCCATTTCAACGCAATAGGCGCTCTCTGTCGCCGGAACGTTCGTCACCCTCGTGTATCCTTTGCATGCGATCGGAAAAATTCGTAAGCTCATGACGCATGATTGTCAGGGGAAAAAATTTCAATGGCGGCAAATTTAAAATGTCAGTTTGCAATTTACAACTCGAGTAAAAAGTAGCAATAAATAATACATGTTCACAATATTTACATTTTGATATGACGTAAATAATATCCATATTTATAAATAACATTGATATCAAAATATTATCATGTTTTTTCATCTGGTTGCATAATTCATTAATTTATGAGAGTATTATTTCATAACGCACATTCCTTAATTAATCAAATATATTTAGCTATAATTGACGATAACTACAGTTTATTTATTTACATTTCAAACTTTTCTTTGCGTTTGAAGCGAGTTCAAGACCCAAACTCAGTGAAAAACAAGCTATTTAAGTACAAATAATGTTTACGAAATTATTTTTGGCATAGTTTATCACAAACCAAATTTACTTTAATTAATAAAACAAATATTTAAACGCAAATTTTGCAATATTTTAACTTTTGCTGTAGAGTGGCGCCACCAAGCAGTAAATTCGTGAAATAGAAAACCAATATTTGTATAAATCTATTACGTGTTATTTGCGTGGATCATACACGTTTCATTTATATTTATAATTTATGCAATACTTTCTCAGGAGAGTCCTCTTTAATTATGTAAATTGCACAAGAAATAATTGCTTTCAGTTTGTTTATGTTCTAATGCGCCATCTACCGTGGCACGTGGAAAGGAAAAAACAAATAATTCCCACAGTTAAATTGCGTGTTAATTTATTGGAACCTGGAACACTGGAGTGCTTTTCGCGGATTAATCTTGGCAGTGCATTAAACTAATCATTTTAGGCGTGAGTTACATGGAAGAAGTACAAAATTGGATTGTCCGATCAATGATGGTTGCATACCAGTACATCTCGTTATCTGTCGGTTCGTAGGATTCGATGCGAGCGCAGCGATAATCGGTATTTGTGGTGGTGCTAACATTCGATACAATCGTTATCATTTGGCGTGCTTCGCAGCAACAATTGGCGCGTGTACAGTAATGTAAAAGTTGTGGGGGGTAATAAGTGATTTGCTCGTCGTTGCCAGCTGAGGAGCCGCGTCCCTGCTAGCCGTAATAATCATCATCGTGGAATAGCAACATTCAGTGCGTGCCAAGCCAGCAGCGGTGATTGGACGTCCAAGGCTGTTGTGAGTAAAAATACGAACGAGCGCACGGAAGGCAAATTTCGTGTGCGGAAAGAGGAAATCGGTGTCGTTTCCAGGGCATTTCGGGCATATTGTGAACTGCAGGATTGTGCGTGGTGAAAATGTGGCTGACAATCGTGCTCCCTGCGTGGTCCGACGTCGCCATCGACACGTTTAGTAAAGGGAAGCCGACGATTTGGACTATTTCCACATACGCGTCCAGCCTATGACATAACAACAACAAATGCCAGCGAATCTTGCAACACCGTTCTAAAAACACGCTTTCGTTACCAAACCGTTCCTCTTTTGTTTACCTCTGACTTGTCGCGTTAACCTCAAACGCGCCGAAAATTTTCCATCCGCACCGCTCCTGCCGACGACCCAATCTCTGCAATTCATGGCAAATTCGCTGAAGCGGAATCGTTCACGCAGGAGAATTGCCGCAATCACGTTCCTCTCGAACATCTCGCTGGATGGCAGCTACCGCGACACGCGTCTCTGCCTCCTGCCGCGCAATGGAGCCATCTCGAAGGCCGGCTGCGAGCCGGTGCTCGCGTGCAAGGCTGCCGACGACGTCGTCCAGGAGGAGTCCGACGAGCCGGACGACTGCTTCAGCGATTCGGAGCACTTCCTTGGCGGTCGCCGGCCGGAGCCGCTCGCGCACGCCAAGAACGTCGACGTCCATTCGCTGAGCTCCGACTCGGAGAGCGTGCTGACACCGATCAAGACTCTCGACGAGAGCCGGCCGTTCCGCGAGCGCAGCGGCACGAGCGGCACCGGCGACTTTCCCGACCGGAAGATCGCCAACAAGATCAAGAAGCGGTTCGCTTATCAGAACTCGTACGGAAGCGACACCGAGAAGCATCACTATGGAAGCAGCTCGGAGAGCATCGGACCCATGGGTAGTAAGTCCTCGTTGGCAACGATTTCCACCAGGTTCTGATCGGCCATTTTGTGTTTCAGTCCGGAGTAAAATGAGTCCGGCGCCACCGAGCATCCCGGAAACGCAGGTCAATGAGGCGCGCTTCATCAAGCCGCATAAGAATATGAAGCTGAAGGACGAGCGCATCGTGCTGGTCTCCAATAAGCACACGCCGTTCATGATTTGCTCCCTGCTGCCGTACAACCGCCATCGTTGGGGCCGGCCGGAAGTGCGCCGGGATGGAAATCGCAAGAGGACTACATCTGGTCCACGGCCATTATCCTCCCTTGGGGACGCCATGGATCCCTTCGATCTATTTGGCATTGAAAAGGGTCAAGAAGGCCAAGTACTCATTGAAATCCCCATGTATTTTACCTACATTCTAATGATCTGTTTCGCCTAGGAAATTTCATACGGGCATTTACTGGTTCCTACACGTCTACGACATCAAGGGACGAAACCACAGCCTCACAGCGTTGAGGAACCGATGGAAGGAATGTCGAAGCGTACAAAGTCCGGGCGCCATGTGGTTGCTAGGTGAGAATTGTTGCATCACATAATTTACACCGTGTGTTTAATTATTGTAATGTGAAATGTCTTCTTTTTCGGATTTGAGTGGGAGATTTCGTATTGTCATGTTGGTTTCACTTGAAGTCACCAAATTAATGTTGCCTACCCTGATTTGAAGGGGTCGGTATTACAGTTTCCTACTCAAATCCACGAAAAGACTGAGAATTTGATTTGAATTTGCGGAAATATTGTATGACCGAAAATGTGATCACATTGTACAAACTTCAAGTGGATGAGGATCGCCTGATAGATCGAAATCGCGAGACAATCAGATGAGTAATCTACGAGGCGATGCTGAATGCCACACTCTCACTTAAAATAGCACCTTTGCACTCTCACGTTTTGTCTCCTTTATTTGTTTTGCTCTCGAAATTTTATAGGTCACTCCATGCTTCTCAAGTGCCAATTACAGCTACATTGTTTTACGATCGATGCGAAATCATTCACGAGTCTCATTTTTGTTGCGCATTTTGTTTCCGTTCTCACTCACACTCATTTCTCACAATTCCGAATGGCGACAAACTACTTCACGTCTGGTGTTCTTCTTTGTTTTTGATTCTAGGACTAAGGTTATTACTTGGCAGCCAGATTACAAATGGTAAACGAAACATACTTGATCATTATTATTATTTTTCGTTCTGTTCTCTCTTAACATTTTGTGTATCTGTAAGTTTGGCGGACTAACGAGCGAGATAAATGCGTCGTACTAACCCACACTGATAGCGAACTAGAGCAATTAGATTGATAGCGAGAACAAAGCGGTTAGATCAGCAGCGTAGCGCAAACTAATTAATAATTAATTGCTTGGGCACATGACGGCTTTCGAGCGTGTACGCAATTCGATTAGGCAATTGCATTGCATATTGGTTTTATGATTTATGTATTGAGCTAGTACTTATTTGAGCTGTTAGTTGCATCTGTTGCCATAGTCACTAGCGTCACATTGCTATAAAAATAGTTGCATGCCTTGATCAACGTTTATACGCGCAATAATCGAGCATCTTGCTACATTGTACAGAACGTGCCTGATTTGATGGATGCATGCTTTGCAAATTAAAGTTTATTTGCTTGACTTTGCTCTAAACTGTAGAAAATTGATTGGTTTCTATTGTACAAGGTATGCAACCCCACTTTCAGGGTTTCCCCGAGTACTTAGTACTTAACAATTGATTGAATTTGATGATCTGTTTAACTTATTCGGAAAGACAAGCAAATAAACTAAACTTTTGTGCATGATGTGCATTGCTTAGTTTACATTACGGCTTGGAATGCGCATGTAAACAAACGCATCGTGGGCGTATGGTGATATGGTAACCTCCAAACAACCTTCAGCTAAAACTTGTAACGATAGTATATGGCGTGTACGTAAAACATTCTCATTTTCTAGGTGCTTTTCGTACGATCAAGGCGTCCAGCGTGCCACAGCACATGTGGTGGCAACATCACCACCTCCGGATACGAAGGACGAAAACGTCCCGCTCGTCTATCATCCGAACCTCCTGGACGATCCGGAGCTGATCGCCGGCAAGCATCGCACCCTGCTGACCTTCTCCTCGTATATGACGTCCGTCATCGACTACGTGCGCCCCTCGGATCTCAAGAAGGAGATCAACGACAAGTTCCGCGAGAAGTTCCCCCACGTCCAACTGACGCTGAGCAAGTTGCGCAGCTTGAAGCGCGAGATGCGCCGCATCGCGAAGGCCGAATGCGGCACCGACATGGTCACAGTCGCGCAAGCGTACGTCTACTTCGAGAAGCTCATCCTGCGCGGCCTCATCAACAAGGAAAACCGGAAGCTCTGCGCTGCGGCGTGTCTCCTTCTCTCGGCGAAGATGAACGACAGCAAAGGAGATGCTTTGCGGGCGTTTATCGAACGCACCGAGAGCGTTTTTCGGCTCAATCGCAAGGAGTTGATGAGCGCCGAATTCGCCGTGCTCGTCGCACTCGAGTTTAGTCTGCACGTGCCCACCTACGAGGTGTTTCCGCACTATCAGCGCCTCGTCTACGACTCCTGACGGCGCTTCTTCACCTGGTGCTGATAGGCACTGATGGTGGTTCCGTTCCATCTCTCTGTTTGTTCGTTGCTAACCTGATGCATGATGCATTTACACGATGAACCTCGTGTGTCACACGTGATTTCCTGGCAGAATTTCGTCTGTTATCAATTTCGTCGATGCTAGCGTCGACGCTAATTAATTCCTTGATTGCGAGGCCCCCAATCAAAACAAATCGATACTACAATGTAGACTGATTTTATATCAAAATTCACTAGCGTAATCTGTACTTAAATGTTGAGGATGTTGTACTTTCTGCTAGAATCTCCCGAATATTCGTTGCGATGCATGGATTCGTCGTTTTTTATTTGTTGTCCTGCATTCGCCTAGGATTTTAATATCTAAAAAGAAATTAGTCATGTGTAGATTTTCAATGAAATATTCATAAATATCTACGTATTATCTGCAAATGATAAGCAACTATTGCTGTGCTAATATTTAACTTAGTTTCGTTGTTTATAAATATAATGTTATATGGGTTGCCTACGTTGACTGTTTAAGGTCCTTGCTTTTTTCAATATTAAGGATTTTGTTATGTTCTATGAATAAGTTTCTTTGAAGGTTCAATTATGAGATAAATGTTTATTTTGTAAACAAATTCATTTCGTTGCATCATCTAAATTCGCATTGATTTTGTAATGACCTTAACCTCAAAGTAGTTTGCAATTTTCTCATTATTTTATCCTTAAAATGTATCGTATACAAATCTGTATCAAAATTTGTGTGAATGGGGTTGCCTATAGTGATTGTTTAAATTCTATTTTTGTTCCGACATTTTGTAGGTTATGTTTAGTTCGCATCAAAGAATTATGTTGCTTGCTGCTTCAAGTCAGTTAACAACTCATAAATTCGGAGTTATTCAATTGTTAATTCATAGAACCCACGCAGCATGAGGCATCGAGAAAATTGCGCGCACAATAGCGCTGAAATTCCGCAGGTGACTAACCGAAAGCAATGCCACAGGTAATGCCGCATGTATTGCGTACATCTACCGTTATTTTCACTTCTTCAATGGTCTTTCCAGGCGAGCGGAGTGTAGTCGTGACCGTATCGAGTCACAAACAGGTTCCATGCAGACAACAGCAGAAGTTTAGTGCAGTCAAGTGTCCCATGTAGTTGTTTGATGATGTGGATTTGACGTACTCATCGGAAATTTGAACTCGCAAAAACATGGAAAATACAAATGATGTGAAGACTGACAAATCGATTGATCGCAAAAATGTACAAGCCGAGAAGAAAAAAGGAGGAGGTAAACATGAACAATTGAATCAACAAGCCAAAGAAACAAATGAAGTCAAAAAGTATTTACAACTCAATCTACAATTGGATTGTGTTTCAATTTTGTTATTTGTTTGCGCCGTTGCTACACGAATGTACCGATTGGACCAGCCCAAAAATGTCGTGTAAGTATAGTAACTTTCCAAATTAACATTGGAATATGAATATTAATTGTTGGTATTTCAGGTTTGATGAGTTACATTACGGTAAATACGTTTCTTTATACATGAAGAATACGTTTTTCTTTGATGTGCATCCACCCTTGGGTAAACAACTCGTCGCTGCTGCCGCCTACTTCACAGGATACGATGGGAAATTCAAATTCGATCGTATTGGAACTTCCTATGCGGAAAACGTACCTTTATTGGCATTGAGACTCGTGCCCGCATTATTTGGAAGTCTCCTGGTACCAGTTTCATACCATCTTATGCTGCAAGTAGGATCATCACAATGGGTGGCTATCCTGGCGGCCATTTTGTTGTTGTTCGACAATGCGATGCTCACCCAGAGTAGATTCATTCTGATGGAAACCCCACTGCTGTTTTTCGCCCTGTTTGGAATCCTCTGCATTTTGAAGTATAGAAAATGTGCGTTATACTCTTTTGGATGGTTTTGCTGGCTTGCATTGGGTTGTGCAAGCTTAACATGCGCATTATGCGTCAAATACGTTGGCTTCTACTCATGCGTCCTTGGAGCGGCCATTGTCGCATTCGATTTATGGGTCCAATTGGCCGATTCGTCCCTGGATGATTGGAAATTAACACGGCAATTTCTAACTATTGCATTCATCGGTTTGCTGGTACCATTGGCTGTGTACCTTGGGATTTTCTATGTACACTTGGGAGTTTTGTACAAAGCCGGACCACATGATAGCATCATGACAAGCGCATTCCAGGCGAGTTTGGATGGTGGTTTAGCTTCCATTACGAAGGGACAACCCTTGTACATTTCACACGGATCCCAGATAACTTTAAGGTAACTTTCAACTAAGCATTTGACTTGTAATTAATTTGTTATTGTTTTTTTCGCATTAGACATACCCACGGTCGAACTTGTTGGTTGCATTCACACCAACACGTTTATCCCGTTCGATATTCAGATAAACGTGGGTCCAGCCATCAACAACAAGTATCCTGCTACTCCTTCAAGGACGTGAACAACTGGTGGATCGTAAAACGCCCGGATAAGAACGACCTGGTCGTCGAGCAACCACCGGATGTGATCAAACATGGCGACGTTGTGCAGCTGGTGCATGGCATCACCTCCAGAGCGTTGAATTCGCATGATGTTGCCGCTCCCATGAGCCCTCAATGCCAGGAGGTGTCTTGTTACATAGATTACAATGTGTCGATGCCCGCACAAAATTTATGGAGAGTTGAGATTTTGAACCGGGATCAATTTGGAGATATTTGGAACACAATTCAGAGTTTTGTGCGGCTTGTGCATGTTGATAGTTCGCAAGCTTTGAAATATAGTGGTAAACAATTACCTGATTGGGGATTTCATCAACATGAAGTCGTCACTGATCGAATTGTCGTCCAGGATGATACCATTTGGAACGTGGAGGAACATAGATATACAAAATGTAAGGTTGAGATGTTTGCAATTCTGAAGTACTGATTATTTTCTTGTAGCTGATGATCAAAAGGAACGAGAAAGGGATTTAGTTAATGCTGAGATGATTCCAACGGCTGCGACGAAGCTGTCGTTTTGGAATAAATTCTTCGAGCTGCATTACAAGATGATGTTCAGCAACACGGATGGTGTGCAGAATCATATGTATAGTTCGGAGCCTTTGGAATGGCCTTTGATGTCTCGAGGAATTGCGTATTATGTTTCGCAAAGTAGTAATGTAAGGATTACAATTTTGAATAGATTGCATGGTTCAATAAGGGAGAAGTATCTGGAGGTAGCATTTCCAAAGATTGCAATTTAAATTATGAGTCCATTATGGGGGCTCTTTTAACGTCATAACGCATGCGCAGTTATAAATTGATTTATATGCAGGGTTGTATCTATCTTAAATTTATTTTTCATTGAAAATGCAGAAATCTCCAGATATTTCTCCCTTCAGGCCTTCGACTTAATTGTTATTACAATAGAAAAAAATATTTAATGCTGGGATAGATTGAATGATGTGAAGGTGCATAGAAATGTAATTTTTTTAGATTTACTTTTAATTGCTTTTGTTTCAGGCACAAATTCACCTACTTGGAAACATTGTAATATGGTACTCTGGAACTTTATCGCTCATAATTTATTTTACCCTATGGATATTCTACTTGCTTCGACGACGTCGTCTCTGCCATGACATCACTGAAACTGAATGGTTCCGATTTCTCCAAATAGGTAAACTCTTCTTTGTTGGCTACTTAATTCATTACCTCCCATTTTTCTTCGTGGAGCGTACATTATTCCTGCATCATTACTTGCCAGCCTTCACATTTAAAATACTGCTGACTGCAGCCACCATTGAACACGTATCCCATCTATTAGGGCGCAATATATTCCTAAAATACATCTTTCTCGGCGGAATTACAACGTGGTTGTGTGGCGTAACGTTAGTCTTTAAAAAATTCACCGTCTTAAGTTACGGCATGACTGATCTGACGACTGATGACATACTGAAATTGCGATGGAAAGACTCGTGGGATTTCATTGTGCATAAAAATTAATATTTGACTATTTTTATAGAATAAGCTTTATTTTCTTATGACCCACGCAAATTAATAAAATGTTGCATAATTTTAGAAGTTGAGGTGTAAAGTTTACGAAGAAGTATCCATTGATTCTCCACGCGTTTCATCCAAACGCCTCACTGTAGTCTCAACGTCAAGATTGAGGCTTTTGCTGCTCAGAACCGCGGTGGTTCCCTTGGGATAGCGGTACGAGTTCTGCCTGATGCCCTTCTTGTTGGCTTCGTCGTACGTGCGCAAGTAATCGACGCTGCCTTGACGAATGATGCACAAGTCGACATTGGAACCGGAGCCCAAATCGTTAAAAATACCAGCGGCAATCGCGTCGCGTACCAATTGCTTGCCCTCCTCCTCAGACAAATTCGGTTTCCATCTTGATTCAAACACAGCCATTGCTGCCAATGAACCAGATCCCATTGTGGTGTAGGGCAACTTGTCTGTGGAGCCATGAGGATAGATTGAGAATAAATGTGGTCCTGTATTGTCCACACCACCCAAAACCAGAGCAGCTCCAATATGTCCTTGATAACGGAATAAATACTGCTTCAGCATTGCATTGGCAGCCACAACTGGGACCACTCTATTTGTGTATAGTCTGTGCAGTTCCAATTGGCTTGAAATCATGTCTGTAGTCATTTCGGTGTCTGCTGCTGTACCAGCACCACAGCAACTAGCAAAACAATGATGGTTAGTATCCGTATAGATATTTTATAAAGTCTACTTACTACATGTTTGGTGCTAAGTAATGGATTTTTGCACAGTTTTTGTCTGAGACAGTAGTATCTTCAGTCGCTCTTGTATCAGCACCCAAAATGACACCATCCTTGTAGATTATACCAACAATGGTTGTTCCTGTTTTAGTTGCCTTTGGAACCGGGAAACCTTTGCCGGACAACGTAGCATTCCTACAAAATAACAATACAACATTATATTAGAGCAAGTAATTCCGAATGGTGCAAGATAATAATGAAGTTTGGGAAATTTGTGTAACCTTTTGCAATTTTCAAATGAAAATCCAGGAGTTGGAGTGTCTGGGCACAAAGTATACATTTTTGATTAAAATTGGATGATATTACGAAGAGAAATCCAATTAATTGATATTTTAACCAAGATGAGAATGCAAAACTTCGGCAAACGCAGTGACGAACGATGTGAATACAACCGGTCACTATTTGACATATCCCCTCCTAATGTTGGTGTAGTATCAATACACGTCACTGGTGGCGTAACATCCAAAAATACTTACAGTTGATCTCGGTTTTGTAAGTAATTTAAAAAGCAATGAGGTACAAAATATGGCTTATTTTAAAACATTTATTAATTTACTATTTTTTAGGAAGTAATATAATAAAATTTCTCACTCTATACAATTTTGGGAAATTTTCTTGTGAGGTAGGCAACCAACTGAACGGAGGAAGAAATGACAGTTAACCAAAAAAAACTTCACAGATTCGGCATCGTCATTGCAGAGATCGCAGATCAAAAGGTTGTGATTGTGTTCAGTGGCTGTGTTTTTAGGTAAGACTTCATTATAATTCTATTTTATTAGATCAAAGATCAAAGTTAACACGCTAGAGCATATTTTAAAGTACAAAACGAAGGTAAAACAAGAACAATCATATCGTTCAGTGGTAAAATAAGGCAGATTTGACTGAATCGATACTGAATAAATACTTAATCCAAGGGTATGTGCTCCACGACAATCTAAAACAGAACAAAGTCGCAATTACAATCGATGCAGTACACTTGAATACATATCTAAAACTGACTCACAATACGTATCATTAGCAGGCTATTAGTAGAATATGAGGTGATGAATTAGGATGGTAAACCCAAAAATGACTAATTGTGAAGCAAAAAGTAGATCCCATTGGTCTGATGGATAGCATCCGCGGCCGGACTTACCTTGGAGAGCATCACGCGATACTGATACTCGGAGTTGCCGGGCGGCCGGTCGGGAATCGCGCGTCCGCGGCGGCGCAGCTCCTGGCTGACTTCCACCAGGTCCAGGATACTAATGGGATCCACTTTGTGCTTGCCAATCAGCCCAACTAAATACTCGATGTAGTGCAGCCTACAATAAGTAACACACACAAAAGAGTCAGCACGCCAAGGACAGTGGTGGTCAAATGCAGAATGTCAAGTTAAATGCAACTCCTTCAAGGTTTTAAGAGAAAAATCTATGCAAACACAATGCGCGCTTGAAGGCACCTGACTCAGTCGTTGCCGATAGACATCGCGCGGGGTGCCGTACGCATTCGGAGGCAGGCGTTTCGCCGCCCTCCGTACAACAGTCTCCAAGTCGTCAGCGCTGAGCAAGGGCAGCGGATCGACCTGATTCTCGCGTATCAGCAGACACAGATATTCGATATAATGCATCCTATAATTGAATCGATGCAATTTTCATCTTCGTAAGGCAGCTGGCTGCCATCTTCGTGGGGGTAATTACCTGCAGAGTCCGGCGTTGCCCTTGACCACCTCGCCGTTGCACACCGAGTCGATGAGTCCCCCAGGTGTCTCTTTTTGGAGTTGAATGGGGCATTTTGGTAGTGCACTTGCGTTCTCCTCCTTGTCAGCTGGTCCCACTCGGTCGAATTTCACCTTGCTCATCTGTAACCCTCACAATCAACATCCCGAAGGTTTTGTGTCATCATCACATACCGTGAGTAGGTGCTCCAATTCTCCAGGCTCCTTGTCGCGTAGATAAAACAGGCAGTTTCGTGGATGGTGAGCGTGAAGACCCAATTTGGCACAGTAATCACTAACCCCACATTTGGCACCCATGGTAAATGGCTTGTAACATCCATAACAAAACTCATGTTTGCACTGGGTGCATGTGAAGTGCATGCACCCACCTCGAGCCAACGAAAATCTGAAGTTACATTTCGGACACGAGATTCCATTCTCAGCCAGATGTTTTGCAACCGCTGATTGGGACTTATCAGGATCATTCGCCTCCTTCCATTCAGCGAAACGCTCACAAGTGATGCCATCGTGCTGCTTCTCCCACTGGAACAAGGTAAGATTACATATGGTTCAATTTCCGGATGTTAATTTTTCAACTTACAGGTCTACGACAATGGGCACACGTCACGCTGCGACAATCAGGACACACCAATCGTTTCTGTCGAGGGTTCGCTATGAAACCACTGGAACACTGAAGACACCTTAATTTTGAACTACTCCCAAAGTTTTGGAGACCATACCTGAACACACCATTTGAAGTTGGGATCCTGCATGAGCGTCCTATCACGCAGCTTTCTCTGGAAGAGTTCGTGAACATCTTCGCTTAAGATCCCCTTCAGTAGGATATCCAAATTGGCGAAGTAGTCGCTGACATCGTCCTCGCTGATATCAATGCTGTACAATTCGGGGTGCTTGCAGAACGGGCAGATGCAATCCATGATATTCCGATCCGTAATTTGAATGGTAAAGTAATTTTGGGCGCATTCTCGACAACACGTATGCGTACACCTAAGCATCGTTACCATCTGCATGGTACAAAACATATTACTCAGACGCATCGGTAAAGCAATCAACAAACGGGGGGTTAATTAGACATTACAAACATTTATTGAGTTAATCAATTGTAGGTGTTCTCGATCTTAGTATGCTACCTGATTCATGGCGTATTTGCCTGCGCACAGCTCGCACTCCTGCTGCAAGAACGCGACCGCAGCATCCAACGTGTTGCAGTCCTTCACGGCTTCCAAGGCCTCATCGGCGCTGAACTTCAACGCCATCAAGCTGACGGCCAGCTCGGCTTGTTGATAGCTGCCCACTTGTCCTTCAGCGAGCAAACGGCGTGCATGTCTCTGCAAAACAAACGCGTGACATTAACCATTCCTACCTGATTTGTGATGCCAATCGGGTGGATAGAGTTGGAAGAGAGAAAGACTTGTCTTATTTTTGTTGGGGGCGGACTGACCTGGCGTTCATGCACGCGCGTATCTATTTACCTCCATGACTTCCAGCTCGGTGGGCTGTTTGATCTCCACGTTAAGATTCGTCGTTAATTGCTCGGTGAATATCAGTTTGGGGTCGACGAGCTCCTCGCCGTCGCTACCGCTCACGTACTCCTCCTCGTCGACCTCGTCCAAGCTGGCCTGGTCGGCCTCGTCGTTTTCGGTGCCGTTCTGGCTCTCGGCATCGTCGTCGTCGTCGTACTCGGAGGAGGACTCCTCGCCGCTGGCGTCCTCCGAGTCGAGCAGGTCGAGGTTGCTGACGATGATCTCCTCGGTGAGGCGGTCCATCTTCTCGCTGAGTTCCTGCAGCTTGGCGTCCATCACGTCGCGTTGGTCGTCGTCTTCGTCGAGTTCATCGGATAGATCACTGTCTGACTCGGAGATTAATTCATCGAGATTACTCTCTGACACCGAGGAATCGCTATCATTGTCGAGAGACTTCGTGTACGATTGCTGCTTCGTTGAGCTTGCATTCGAATCCAACGAATTCCCTTTTCGAATCGATTTTGGTGTTGATTCCAGAAGATTTCCATTTGTTTCCTGCGGATTCTCATCGACATCCTCTTCGAACGATGTCGAAGAGGATGAAGAAGTTGAATGAAGTAAATCTTTGGCAACTTGTACCAATTTCCGCGCCTTGGTCAGTAGCGTAGGTTTGGTCGTTTTGGTCGATGATGGTTTTGGTGGTTCGTGTTGGTCCTCTTCAGCCGACGACGAGGAATTGATTTCGATTGAAGGTACCTTCGTTGGTTTATCCTCTTCTTGTTGTTTAACCAGTGGAGGTTTTGGTTTACAAGCTGGTGGTGGGGGTGGAGCTTGACGTTTTGGTTGGAATTTGGGCAAAACGCGTTTTTCATGCTTTTCATTCGGGGATACAGATTCAGAATGCTTTTCTTGTGAAGGGGTTTGTTGGGGTTTAGAACTTACTTTATTTGAGTCTTCTTTGTTGGTGGCATTACTTGCTGATTGTCCTTTTGGAGGTGAAGTCGACGGAGATCTAAGTTGGGTGTCAGTTTTTAGAGACCTTTGTGACGAGATGGGAATCCTAGATGGTTTTTTGACACTAGTTACGATTGGTTGTTGTATGTTACATTGAGCATTCTGTGCTATTTGAACTGTCGTTGAAACTTTGGGTAATTCTGAACTATTTAGTTCCGAATTATTGTCACTTGTGGAAGGACTACTAATTTCTGGAGCCTTCTGCTCTGTAGTAGTTTTATTTTTTGGTTCAGGTTGTTCCGATTCTGGTAACTTGGATTCTTCATGAATCTCAGAAGGTTCAGCATTTTTGGAACTTGAAGCTTCTGTTGTAGCGTTTTGTTTTGATGGTTTCTTTTTATCTTTACCTTTTGGACTTACAGAAAGCCTTCCTTCTGGTTCATTAGTTTTTGCAGTTATCCCATCATTCTGATTTAGTTTTTGTTCCTTAAAGTCTTCTTGAGTTGGAATTGTTTTTGAAGTTGTATCCTGTACTTCTGGAACGGAAGACGTTTCCGGTTTGATAGAATCTGGTGATTCCGAAGAGATTTCAGACACAGAAACTGTTTCTACAATAGAGGAACTAGTAACTTCATTATTTGAACCTTCAGGTGCTGAAATGTTATCCTGAACTTCATTTGTAGAACCTTTTGACTTCTTAACTGATTTCTTCCCTTTTTTAACTTTCATCATGGAATTATTACTAGATTTTACTTGATTATCAATTACAGAAGGCGATTCGACACCTTCCTGTTGTACGGATTGTTCTGGAACGTTTGACCTAGATGCTGATTCATTATCAGCAGAATTTGATGGAATTGGTTCGAAATTTCTATCGGCTTCCACAACATCTGATTCTGGAACCTCCAAAGTACCAACTTCTAGATTACTAGATACTTGAACTTTGGGTCCTTCTTCCAGGATCTCTGGAGGTTCGACTGGTTCAATTGCAGAAGCCTCCTGAACATGCGCAACTGAAACATCCCCAACCTTCTCAACAACCTCATCTTGTACTTCTTCAATGGCACATGTCTGCATCAAACCTCCCACTGAAAAATCATCAATACCCTGAACTTCGTACAACTCTACCAAATCTTCATCAACCTGCGCTTGAAACGTTGCCCGTTTCATAGCATCCGTTTCCATCGCCCTGTCAATTTTGAGTTTGTGATGTGACACCTTGATGACCTCCCATTTAACTTCCTGTCTCTCAGGTCGTACCTTCTTCCCCGCTTCCATTACCGCATTATTCAAAACAATATGCAGAGTGCTAACTTTATTAGTACCACTACCATCATTTGTTGGTACCTCGGCAGCATCAACAAACTGCTCTTCCGGTTCCGAACTGGACTCACTATCCCCTTCCTCATCATCATCATCATCCTCGTCACTTGACTCCTCCGTGTTCGCCTCACTCCCACTATGCGGCTGATAGACCAGATTACCCTTGGTGGTGACCCGAATCACAGTGCTACTCTTCTCCAAACTTTCGGTGCGCGGTGGCTGAGGTGGTGCACTCCTAACTTCCGGTGCAGGTGCAGCGTCAGTAGTAGTAGTAGTGCTCACTGGTGCGTCTTCCTTGGCGGGTGCAGATGTTAATGATTGGTGTTCATTGAAAGATGAGAGTGAAGATGAAGGAACAGAAGCAGATAACTGTTGGGTACTTACTTCGAAATCGGCCGGTGCGGCCGCCTCTTCGTTTGCATCGTCAACGACCGGCGTGACAAACTGATTCAAATTGATCGCAACTGGAGGAGCCTCCGTCATAACTGGCGTTGGAGTCGAGGAAATGGGAGCTAGTGCAACGGAAGCGACCGTTGTCGCTGACCTGGTGCTGGTCACCATGACGGCATCCGAGTTGGAGGTTACGCTGATCCCATTCGAGAGGGCATTACCTTCCGAAAGGTTGCTAAAGGTCGTTACCATGGATGGCATTGTTTTTGCCAACTTTTTCTTTGGGGTCTTTTTCTGTTTGGGTGTAGTAACAATTTCTGGTACTACGTTTTGATTTTGATCATTGTTCCCATTTGTTGCCTCTATTTTTGTATTTTCTTGAAGACCTTGAGGTTCAATGACTGGTGCAACCACCATTTTGTTTTCTTCCCTGGGAGCACCCGAACCCTCATTATTACTACTAGAAGTTGAAGGTTGGACGACTGTTGTAGCAATATTTTCTTCGCGTAACTTCTCCAACTGTGCCAACCGCTCCTCCAGCACCTTCCACTGCGTCACTTCCTGCTCCTCCCTCAATTTCTGCGCCATCGCCTCCTCCTCCTTCTTAATTCTCTTCTGGTTCTCTTCGAACAACTGCATTTGCTTCTGCACCTGCTCCTGCAGCATTTGCTGGTAGTACTCGTTGCGTTCAAGTTCCTCGGCCATGTTGGGCACTTCCGGTGAGTGATTTCCTGCCTCCGAGCTGCCGGCAGATGGCGGCGTTTGTTGTTGGAAATACGATTGCGCAACGGATTGCACATATTCGCGGATGGCGTTTTCTTGATTCGAATGAATTGCTGGTGGTTGTTGAGGAGGAGATGGAGGTTTAGTACTCACCGCTTGGAAGTCTTTTCTAGCTGCCTCATCACTTGTACTTACAACCTCTAAAAAAGAATTTAAAGTTAACTCCCATTAACCAACTAATAGTTGGTTAGTTGATCGAAGAAATGAAACAAACCTTCCCCCTTTGTAACCTTCGCAGAGGTCACCCCCGTGTTACCAGCCTCGTTCTCAGTACCAACCGATGGCGGTCCCCAGATCCGCATCAGAAACGGCTTCAGTTGCATTTTGCTCAACTCCTGGTACGCTGCCTCAGTGTCACCATGATGGGCCGTGAGGGCCGTCACAATGTCCTCGCGGGTGAAGTCACCTCGGGATGCCAAATCACCATACTAAAAAACCAAACGTATCAGGATCAGAAAATTTAAGGTTGCTTCCTTGATGACATACCTTTCGTTGTCGTTGGTCGACACATTCATGCACGGCATCCCAGACGTTACCCTTATGCTTACGCAACGCATCCCTAGCCTCCATCTCCGACATAGTCCCAATGATATTGATGGGACCTTCACGACCCAACTGGGTCGCAAGCGTTTGAACACTCGTAATCGTCGCATTCCAATTCTGCTTCAACCAATCTATAGGGTTCTCATCCTTGCAATGCGCCATTGCAGCCTGGACCTCATCAGCTGTGAACTTGTTCATTTCAGCTTCACGCAGCAACTTGACGAGTTCAAGACCCTGACTTTTGACATTTTCAAAGTATTCTTCTTTCCGATGGGCTAGGGGAGTATTCTATTTCAAAAAAGAAACGACAATGTAGATTCAATTTTCAAAAAATGGACTATTAGGAGGTTATGTGTCCGGGATTTGGGAGGCCAAACTCATTAAAACCTTATAAAACAACAACAAAAGCGTTTCCTAGCTTATGTATCTACCCTGTATCCGAAGTCATGGCTTTGCCTCCTTTGCGATTGGTACAACTCAGGTCGCCTTAGATCCATGATGCTGTAGTAGCTGCGTTGACCCATGCTGCTCCCAGCTCCATGGGGTGAGGTCTTTGATGACCTGAAGGATTCGTAGATGTCGAACGGTTCCGGGCTTTGTTCCCTGGGACTTCCGGGGAGGCTCTGCAAACACCAGACGGTTAGTTATACCTTTAAAGAGATTAAGACCCCATGGGTCACTACCTGGTAATCATCAGTGGACAGTAGTGAGTGTTTGCTAAGTGACCTCGAAAGACTCCACTCATCACTGGGTGTAAGCGTATTATGCAATGAATTGGAACGTTGCAGTTCATGTCTTCGAGACCCTTTGAACCTTCTTCTATTCCCATTACTCCTCCCTTGTTTTTTATTCATCTCTCCGGAGTTTCCTTGGATATCTTCGTAGGTCTACACCCAAAATCATCATCAATAATTGTACCCTTCTATTTCAGGACCAATCCTTACCTGTGTGGAGATCTCCTGAGGTGGAGGCGACGTCCCAGTACTTGTAGTTGAAGTCTTCTTCTCCGTAGCCACACTCACACTGCTTCTGGTATTGTTGGGTGTTTCTGGAGTGGTTACTTCCGGTAATGATTCACGTACTACTTCTGGCACTGTAGTAGTTGTTGATGTACTTGTAGAAACCGACACGGTATTTTTCCCGGACTCCACATTGCTTGCATTGTCATTGTTCGAAGGTTCCGGTTCAGTTTTGGATAGCACTTCTTTGGGAGGCGACGTTCCCACACCGCACGACTTCTTTTTATTAACGACACTATAGGCGCACTCTTTGCTCGCTGAGGGCGCGTTTCCGGCATCGACTGTAACACATTTCGGAGCCATTACAAACAGAAACATCGGAAGGACAGAAACACTCACGCATTTAGAACATGGAAGCACACACAACAAAGTTACTAAAGATATTTACAAGAAACTGAAGGCGTGGTGATCGTCTTGGACACACCACAACACACACGCACACTTAATTAATTAGCGGGTGACTTATTATTGGTGGACATGAATTTCGTGCCCGGCCAAAACGATATCTTGCGACTCCTACCTTTCAGCGGCGTCTTCTTCGCCGCTTCGAGATGCTCCAGCTCTTTGAGGCTCTGTCGACGCATTTGCAGCTTCTCGAGGCGGTTCTGGACCGATTCCGTTTCGCTGAAGTCGCTGCTGCTGATCTTCGGGTGGATTTCGCGCACCTCCACTTCGATTTCCGGGTGCTCTACTTCCGGCGGCAGATCCTTGGTCTTGCAGCACACCAGACACACCTTGGTGGTCGACTCGTTGACGTAGGTACAATGGGCACATTCCCATACACCCTGCTCTTGCTGACTTTGATGTGTCTCATGTTCTTCAAATTTGCTGATTTCAGGATCTGAACTGATGGAGGGACTCCGCGGCTTACTCTTCGACTTCCGGCTGGTGACACTCCGCGCGACACTAGCCCTACTACCATCGAGGGTGTTCCTCCGTGGTAACTCCCTCGAAGCAGAGGGTCTGACATGCTTCCCGGAGCGACTCCTTCGGGACTCACTAAAGACCGATCGCCGATCATCGATGCTATCATCCAATTCCTGATCTGAATCCTCCCCATCACTGGAGGAGGTATCCCTCCGGTATTTACTCCGTGACTTCTTGCTGGTCGCGTAGGACTTGCGACTTTTGATGCTCTGCGTCGGTGATGTGGGACGCGAATGCGAAGGATGCATCGGCATCATCTGCTGGGCGGGATACATGTGCGGATGTGGTGGCATCCATGGACCCGTCATCCACGGCATGGGTGCATGCTGATGCGGGTAGCCCATTCCGGGCGCGATGTTCAGGCTGAGATTGCTGCCGCGATGGTTCCCATGTGGGTGCATCCACGGGTCCATCCACTGCGATCCAGGATGGGCGTGATGCGTGCACGATGCGCAGTTGAGTTGGGCCATCGAGTGAACCTGATTTTGATTAAAATTGGTCATTTTTTAGGACGAACAATTTTGACACGACAATTTTGACACAGATGCTTTTTCAATGACGCGTCATGTTGTTTACCTGATGCATTGGTTGGAAACCGGGCGGGCTACCAGGAAGTCCTCCCGAATGGGTCAGGTCAAAAACGGAACTGCTATGTGGAGATGTGGGCTGATGACCTGGCATTGATGTATTGCTCAATTTCCGGATGGGTCTTGCATCCACGACGCTTCCAGCTCGTGCCCTCGCTGGAGTCCACGTATCCTCATTGGTCCAACGATCAAAATTCTACCAAAAAACATAGTTTCACCCACAACTTTGATGTCCTCTACGAGTAGGTACCTTTGGTTCATTGGAAACAGTCGATGGTAAATTTGGAGTGGTCCCCCTCATGAAATCCTGATGCTGTTTGTATCTTTGCTGCAACGAAGGACTTGGAAGGTCACGCATATGTCCATTATCACTACCTACAACCATATCATTACATCGTCAACCCAAACATCACCCTTAAGTCCTTGAACCATTACCAGGAGTTGGAGGTAACGGCCGCTTGACCAAACTCTTCAAACTCTTCCCCATCTTATCCTTCCAATTACTACCAGGCATCATGGACGGGTCTCTCCTCGGCAGCGTCGCCATACTGCCCATCATGCCCATCATCTACAAGAAACCTGCGTGCTAAGCATTCGCATCGTGTACGCCCGCACATTGATTCGCATAGAAAAAGCGGCAACAACACGGAAATCGTTTTATTATTACTGAGTTTTCATATTAATAGACCATATCTTGTATTTACATCATCTAGGTTTATAAGGCTTTCAATGAGTTTGTCACATGGTGCTTTGCTTGTTTCAGGTGGGTCACGAGTGGAGAGAGGTGGGATTGCGCATAATTGGCAATTAGCGATGGCAGCGCGTCAGAAGCAACATAAATGCCCTACCTGGGAGCGTTGCGGCGTTGGCGATGGACATGGTGACGGCCCCACGGACCCGGAGCGGCGGCGACGAGGTGGAGGCACTGGGGGCGGTGTCGGGGGTTCACCTTTTGGGGGAAGAGGCGGTCGGGATTGCTGGCGGAAGTCGATGACCTGTAAGCATAACAAACAGAATTTCATAGATGAAGATACAACCAGGTGGTTTTTTAGGTACCCTCCTGACGTGGGTGGTCCTTTTTGGATGCCTATGGTACATGTCGTCGCAGGAGAGACAGAAGATTTGTTGGCATTGTTCGCAACGCACTGAGGGCACTGATGATCCGCATAGTTCGCAATGTTTACCATCGGATTTTCCATTTTCTATCATGTAAGTTACCAATTTAGTTCAAATAAATTGAACCTTTCTTGTTTCTTTGAGGTAAATGTACGTACGAGCGGTGGGTTTTGAAGGAAGAGGTGGTGCATTGCAGTATTGCTGTCCAAAGTCGATGACTTCATATTCGGGTTCCTCCATTCGTTTCTTACCTGTTCCTTTCTTTTCCTCCACTGGAATTGGAGGTGGTGGAATACTGGATCCTGTTTTATTCTAATTTCATGGAAGTATTTTTTTTCATATGGGTTTTTACCATTGGCACGTAAGAAACTTACCACCCATTGGGGCATACTTCGTGTATTTCGCAATTTTGTAGATGGGTTTGAGATTTGCATTGGTTGCCATGCGCCATTTTTCTTCTAGAATGTTTATACAATTCAATTAATTCCTCAAATTATTTTCTGGGATAGAAAAAGACTACTATATTATTGTGAAAGTTGGGCAATGAATTCATTAATCATTTTTCTCAAAATTTAAGGAAAAACCATAACATTTCAAAAACATTTCATAAAAATTATTGTATAATCCTTCTAATACTCTTTTTTTAGGATAAACGTCAACAACAAAGAAAAGATGGAGAGTAAAGCAATTTTCAACGTCTTTCGTTATTGCAATTTGTAACAAAGTGATCAAAATACAAGGATATTGAAACAATGTTAATTTTCTCTGGATACAAAGGGTAAATACAAATAAGTTTATTATTAAATTAATAATTTATAAATTTGGCTAGGAATCCAACAAACATAGATATACATGGGAACAATTGTTTAACAAGATGATTATTTTTTGTCCCATATTAAGGTTGGGTCATTTACCCAGAAAGATATTTTTACGAGGAATTCAGAAAAAAAATGTTAGCCCCCTAGCTCCACTATGTAGAACAAAAGTTATAGCTATTTGAAGTTTTTTTTGCAATTTAAATTGTCAACAATCATGTTGTTAAACAATTCATCCAGCAAAAGTTAAAATTTGTTTGTATGTTATGAAAATAAGAACGCGTGTATATTTCGTGTGGGTTTACTCATCGATGAGTTGATTTGACCAAAAATTAGAATTAACATAAAGCTGACGCACTTGTTCCAAATAGACTTGCGCATTTATTTTTAATTTCCTCAACGACATATTCGTATCAATACATCTAGACTTGGATCGCACTCGCGAAAATCTAGTGCACTTGAGCCTCGATAAAATTTGGTTATATTAAGATTATAGCGCAACTCAGTAAGCTGTATGTAGTAATTGGGACAGCAGGCTCAGCAATTCGTTTATTAAATAATCCCTATCACAGACCGGGAACTTCTGCACGCATAAATTCTGTGGAATTCCGGCATTATTCCCGAAATAGCAACGCATTTTCGCCGAATACAAATAAATATTGCAACAACTATTCCAGTTGGATTTCTGCATTCCAAATTCCAATAGGAAAACTCTAATAGTATATAAATACTTTTGTCCTATTTTATAGACTTTAAGACTTCCGTATAAAATGAAATTTTCAACTATTTCTGATTGAGAGTATATGCAAACGTGATTTCACCAAATTCCTTGCCAAATTTCGACTCATATTTATAGTTTTTACTTTATAAGTACATTCTTGTAATTAGAACTTACATTATTACTCATTTTGCCGTCCAACGTGGAATACTGACTGAGAATACACCTGGCACGTTCGAATTTCTTTACTTATCACTAACGTTTTTTAGGCACTAAATTAATATTGCACCGCTCCCTGATTAATGGGGAAGCCACCGACTCGTTGAACCTGGCGGCGGGCCTGGACCGCACAACTTCGACGGGGAAACGCTCCTGCCCATCCAGCCGACGAAGGAAAGCTCTGTCCATCGCGACTAATATTAGCCAGCCGCTTTGTCACCTTGCCAAATATCGCGGCTATAAATAAATACTGCGGGTGAATCGCACCATTCGGCGCGCACGAGGCGCCTTGCTCTTTCGGTGCGTACCGACGAATGCATAAAAATGCCTCATTATTCCAGGACAATTAGGCAAGGATATTTCATTTTCGTATTGTTTAAATTTTAACGACCGTCTTTGCGTGCTTTTAGTTCATAGAGGGCGCGTCATGTCTTCCCGATTGGAGGGCTACAACCAGTCACACAAGTTCTAACGTGCTCAAACATAACCTCTATTCACAAAAGTTGTGTTTGTTCGTGAATGGTTCACACGTGTTTATACCGGGCAGTTTAGTTATTTAATTTGTAATTATGACTAATAACGACTGTTTTCCAAGAGGTAGTGTGAAAGGAATACAAAACAAAACGAAGCCACTCATTAAAAATGATGGTATTGCATGTAAGGCTAATAATAAAACTAAAAAACTAAAACCACCACAGGAAATACAGGACAATGTAAGTCTCTAAACGTTTCTAATTGAGTGGTATGATATAAGATATGTATTTCAGTTATTTGGAGTCAATCCAGAAGATAAGAAGCCAAAAATTAAGAAGAAGTTCAAGAAGCAAAATGTTGAGAAGAAAGTAAAATATGATGATTTTGATGAATCAATGGATGAGGCTGTTGAGAATGAAGATGCACAAGAAGTATCTGCTGATATTCTTTCATATAATGTTAGTATAACTCACATATCTAAAGAACGCAAACAACTTGGCTGTTTTTCTTCTAGAAAATCCATGAAGGTATGACTTTGCTGGCCTGTGTAAGGGATGTTGACACAATGTTTATTAGTCTGGAGCTTCCTGGACGTTGCTATGGGGAAATACCAATCCATAATATCTCTGATAGTTTCTCGAAAGTCATCACAGCTGCAGCTCATAACCCAGATGAGGTACGAAACTTATAAACTCACATAAATTCACCTATTAACAGTTTGTAATTTATTTAGGACATTCCAAACTTGAAGGATTACCTACCAGTAGGTACATTCCTTCCTGTGAAAGTGGTAACTCTGCAGGAAACAAAAGATGTAACAAAAGTAATTTGTTCAAGCAATCCTGCACAGGTGAACAGCCATTTGAAACATAATTACTTTGCGAGTGATATGCTCGTTTGGGGGGCAATTCGTGATGTCTCCGATCACGGTTACACAGTCGATCTGGGAGTGAAGCATCTTAGAGCTCATTTACCATTTGCATCAGTTGATACTGATGTGCAATACAAACTGGGACAAGTTCTGTACATGGTTGTAAAAAAATGTGCTAGCAGTAAGGAAGCTACCACGTTAACATTAAGTGCACGTCAAGCCGATTTCAACGAAACGGTAGAAAGCGCAGGAACGTCCATAAATCATGTAATACCCGGCATGCAGGTCGACTTCCAAGTGAAGGACCTCCTTAAAGATGGACTGCAAGGAGAATACTTCGACGAGTGTACCGGATTCGTAAATGATTTGTATTTGAAGAAGCAATTCGACACGGGAAAGAATTACAAACAATTGCACACGCATAAAGCGCGCTTGTTGTATGTCCATCCAATGTCGAAACATGGATATTTCACATTGCGTCCTTTAAATCAACGAGTGCCACAATGGAGGGCACAAGTTGGATGCAAATTTTCGTCAGTAGTTACGCACAGGACGAAGTTCGGGTTGATTACAAAATTGCAGAATGGAAATAAGGGACTTATCACTTACAAGCGCCTTTCTAAGATGTTAACTACACCCGTTGTTAGAGGACGAGGAGATCTTCAAGCTGTAGCATTGGAACAATTCCCATATGGTACCAAAAAGGAATGCACCATATTAGATTACAATCACATGGAGCAGTTGTATATTTGTACATTTGAAGAGATATCAGAGATTATTAATATTGCTCATTTCCAACTTGGACAGATTGTGAAAGGAAATGTTAAGGGTATTAATGATTATGGTGTTGTTATACGCGTTGGTAAATTCAATGCTTTTGCTCCAAACGACCATTTAAGCAATCTGCATTATAGTGAGAATATAAAACGGAAATTTGAAACTGGTCAAAGTGTCACTGCAAAGTAAGTCACTGATTTGCAAAATGTTTCATTACTTATAAAGTTGTTTTTTGTTTGCAGGATTTTGGAGGTTGATGTTGTAAAGAAGAACATTAAAGTCACACTAAAACCGGCTTTAATTGAAAACAATACACATCTCACATCATTGGATAATATCGATTACACAAGACAATATCCAGGAGTTATTATGGATATTTTAACTGCTGGTCCTCTCGTTGTTTTCTACGGTGGTGTTAAAGGATTACTTCCACGTAGTAATCTTCCTCATTTGGAAGGTGGTCTACGCGGAGAGTATTATATTGGTAAAGTTGTAAAAGTATACGTTGAGAAAGTGATGCTTGATAAGATGATACTTGCGATGACTTACAAGAAACGAAAGCGACCGGTCAATGTCGCGAAAGAGAGCTTTGAAGCTGAAGATGCTGATAGTAATGAATCATCGTCAGAAGAGGAACAACAACCTGTTAAAAAGAAGCAGAAGAAACTTGAAGCAGTTTCGAAAGAATCGCCTGGAAAAGTTGAAAAAAATTTGGTAAAGAAAAAGGCGCAAAAACAAACGGTGAATGGTGAAGAACTGCAAGCAAATACTGATGAGGTAAAGAAAAATAAGAAGAAGAAAAAGCAATCTGTGGTTGATGAGTCTTCTGAAGAAGTACAAGGACCTGCTGCAAAGAAGCAGAAGAAAGTTCAAAAACCAGCAGAAGAAGAATCGCCTGCAAATGTTGAAAAGCTCTCGAAAAAGCAGAAAAAACAACAAAAAGAAATCCTGAAAGCTGAAAAACAAGAAGATACGAATGAGGTAAAGAAAAAGAAGAAGAAGAAAAACCAATTGCTTGAAAATGAATCCATGTCTATGGAATCAGAATCTGCAGGACTTTCTGGAATGGTATCATTTTTCGACACCAACGATGATCAGAATACACAAAGCGACTCCGAAGATGACTGTGCAGACATCACAAAACCCAAGAAGAAGCTAACATCTGCAGAGCGTCTTCAGAAATTTAAAGATGAAGAGGCGCGTCTCCGAAAAATCGAAACCGAGCTAGCTGATCCATCGATGCTGCCGCAGAGCGCCGAGCATTTCGATCGAGCCCTTCTTGGCAATCCGAACGATTCGCAGATGTGGATTCACTACATGGCATTCTACGTTCAGTCCACCGAATTCGAAAAAGCACGTGAAGTTGCGTGGCGCGCCATCGAGCGCATCTCGTACACGGCGCTACAGGATCGCCTCAACGTGTGGATCGCCTTCCTCAATTTGGAGAATTTGTACGGCACAAAGGAGAGCTTCGAGAAGGTGTTCCAGGAGGCAGTGCGTCGCAACGACGGTATGACCATCTACCTGCAGGCCATCAGGATGTTGTCTGAGATGGACAAAATGGCCGAGATGGATCAGAAGATTAAGAGCGCGTGCGGCATGTTCAAGCAGGAGGTGGACATGTGGCTGGAGGTCGGGAAGGTTTACTATCAGTGTGGGCGATTGGCGGATGCTAGGAAGCTGAAGGATCGAGCGTTACTCAATTTAACAAATAAGAAAACAAGTAAGTGTCAAATTTACAGCATTTTTGGCAATGGAAATTTGAATATTTCTGTATTTGAATTGCAGCCATTGTTACGATAATTTTTAACGTCCAAAAGAAATTAAAGAATATTCGCAATATGATTTTAATTATTAATTTCTTTGGTACTTTGTGTTTCAGGTTTTCGATTAATTGTACAATTTGCAATCATGGAATTTAACTTTGGAGAAACCACGCAAGGAGAGGCACTTTTTGAAACCATTCTGCAAACTGATCCGAAACGAGTTGATGTATGGACAACTTACGTTGATCAATTGGTCAAAAAGGGGAAAATTGACTTGGCAAGGTAACATTTTTCTTGTTTAAATATGACCCAAAGTTTCTTTTACAAAATTGAAGCATGAATTAATTCTAATTTGTTCGAATTTGAAATTTCAGAAGCGTCTTATCACGCGCCGTTGGCCAAAAACTCCCAACCAACAAAATGCGAACACTCTTTACAAAATTCCAAACATTTGAAACCGCTCATGGGGACGACGAAACCCTTGCAAAAGTCAACCAACTTCTGCAAGAATACAGTAGCCAAACATAATCAACTTGGACGCCATTTTGCTAACTGAAACAGCAATGAGAACGAAAGGAAAAGAAGGAGTTGTAAAACTACGTTTTTATTAAAAATATGTATTTAATTCCTTTCTTTTCTGTGTTGTACAAGTTGGTAGGAAAATAGTTTGCACTTGAATTGCATCTCTAAAAGGTAAATGATCACAGCATTCTCAAAGAACAACATAAAGCATTCCTCGCTTGTAACATTAATCTAGATTCCAAAGTAAATAACATTGTTGTCATCGGTGGCCGTACCATCCGGCCGGTCAAATCGCACATGGATGTTGACGATATACTCTAAATTCGTGCGTTGCACGGACAAAGCGAACGGATCCGTTGGATGGAAAATATACGCAACCAGCTTGCGCGAGACGGGCACCGAGCGTGGAGCTTTCCCCGCGTGCAAGCGGAACTTCAAGAAGCCCGAATCACGCGCATAGAACCGCACAGGATGTTCCCCACACGGTTTGGGCCGCTCCAACATCGACACCCATTTATCATCGTACGAAAACAACGACAAATCCAAGTATGGGGAGCTGGTGTAGCTTTGGGCGCTGATGGGAATCTGCGCGAGCAACCTTTTGGTCGCTTCCACGCGCCCTCCAAACTTTGCGTTGATAATCGACTGCTTGGAGCGATGATGGATGAGTCGCGCATAGATGTTATTCGAGGGCGTGCACGAGAATTGTACTTCATTATGCGTGCACGCGTTGCGGAAGCTGTCGCTGCACTGCTCGATCATCTCGAGGAATTCACGCGAAATGTTCTCGAAGATCGCCAGAACTTTGCTATCGATGATGTTGTAAATGACGAAAAACGATGGTTCACTGTTCAGATCTGTTATTTTCAACGTGACCATATCTTCACTTGCGTACTTCAAGAGCAAATGGGATTCGTCCAATAGCTGCATTTTCCAAATTCGAAGATTCTGGAAGTTGTCGAAATATTGATAGAATTTACGAATCTCGTACGGATTATTCGTCTCCTTGCTTATCTCATAAGCGCGTTTGTATAAATAAGTTAAAATTCGATGTTTGAGCGAGTTGATGTACTTCTCCCTAAATGGCCGCTCCACTGGAAAAACTGAATGGAAAAAGTAGGCGTCATCTTCGAAACAGAAGCGTCCAATTTTCCTAAAATCGACGAACATCCCATCCAGTATCTGATACACGTGGATCATTTGATGCTGCACTGAGAGCACAGCCAGCATGTCCTTGAATAGATAGAGGCCTTGATTATGTGACATGTGAATCTTGTCAACTTTAAATAATCTTGTATCACAGAGCCTTCCCATGTGGACATCAATCAAGTGAATCGAAAAATCTTCCAATGGATACCTAGAGATGCAAATGATGCTTACAATAAGATCATTGTAAATTGTAGATGATAATTTACCTAGGATTTGGAGTCACTGACTCATTATTGGTGTAAATCTCATAAAAGTGTGGTCGAACTGGTTCTGGATGGAATGTGGCTGAACCCACAACTACATAGCGACTATCTTCAGTGAATAAGCTGCATTCCCTATTGAGCTGTTCTGTTGATGGGCAGATATTCACAACATGTTTGAGCTGAAAACAATTGATGATTACTTTGGAAAATGTTGCCTCAATAATCTTACCTTGAAGAAATGCTCAAATATTGAAAGTTTGACTTGAAAATTATGATGTTGGCTACGACTCTCATTTGCCTTCTGTAAGAGATTGCCAGCTGCATTTGCACCTTGATATTGATAGATCTCCAGGCAGGTTTGGTCTGAGGAGAAGGCAATTAAATACTTGCCATCTGGACTGAACTTTCTCACAAAGCATGGTGGCTTCTCCACATTTATAAGGGTATAGTTCGGAAACACATTCTGATAGAATTTTCTCACTGTGTGAAAGTGTGTTCCAGGTTTTCTGCAGCCGAATGTCTCCCTTTCAACTAGTCTGGCTACAATATTTTGAGGAGGGATTTGTCGTTGTTTGCAGAAGATGTCCATTGTGTAACTAAAATCTAGGAAAGAAACATTTTGAAGATAATTAATGCATTTTGGAAGTGGATTCTAAGTGGAGTAAGTTTCTAGGTTATATTATTAGTTTATCATTAATTTTTACTTCACACGAGAGAGGTCTCTGCATGTATCTTTCTGTAATTTATTGCAACATTAATATTGTTTGTGTTTTTATAGGCATAGATGGCAGCACCACGTCCAGAAGTTTCAAATAACCTACAAACGTACAAAGCGAACCACCCACGAGAGTGGAATTTATCCGCTGAACGGATTCAATGACGCATTGTTTGCATTTCGACTTTAACTTATTCGTTATTCATTGATAACATTCATTAGTCAGCAGCATGTCGTAAGTGTGACGCCCATACATAAGAATGCTGGTGTATGAGACGCCGTATTTCGCACAAAACAAATTCATTCGACATTAACAAGTGGCACGGCATGTTTTCTCCGCCGCTGCACACAAAGCCCGAATAGTACGAGCGTGCAAAGTAAGGAAACGATAATTGCTCCATTATATTATAGATATCTAACGGAGTGTTTGTTGTTAGGTGCTGAGGAGCGAACGAGATTGCCGAATTAAGAAATCGACGCGAGGTGCGGAACTTGAGCCTGAACCAGCCTGCATTTGTTTCGTAAACAAACAATAAACAAGCGTCCCGACTGCGAAAGTGAACGAAGCCCAATCGAACGACGAAAGAAGGCACCAAATAAAGAGGTATGCTCGATTCGTATCTACGGCTAGCATTTAAAAGTCATGCACTCATGCATTAGATTAGATCAACGTGCACCACGAGGTTATTTATTCGAAAATGGCTCGTTGTTGCATATGCACCGCGTCCATTCGTCAAGTCGAGTCGATGCAGTGCTCTTGATGCATGTTGTTGCTTGCTTGATTCGAGAATCAGTAATCTCGCTTTGTGGTTTGACGCGTTTGTGAATTTGTGCAAATAGAGGAAGCCGCAAAATGCGCAAAAGGAGCATGAACCATGACGATTACGGCCATCATCATCATTACAAAATGTGAATTTGAATACGTTGTATTTGGCGTTTCTGAATACGATTTCTACTTGCAGAAGACGACTAGCCATGACTGCACACATTGCCGTTCAACCCAGAGGCTTCGCTGCCGGCCGTATCGCTCAGAAAAAGTAAGTTGCTGCCAGATTATTAGTTGACAACGAAAAAATAGCCGAGGATTTTTGAGAGTCACGCTGGGATTAATTAAAATACCTAACCTCGTTTCCAACTATTGTGTAGTTTAAACAAAATGCTGATGGGTATAATCAACAATGGGCCGCCTTTCAATTTTGCATTGTCGTGTTTGCGTTACAGATTCGTTTCCACATGCCACTTTCAAGTGAAACAAGTGCCAGTCAGATATCGAGAGACAATCGAACTTCAACTCAATTCCACCAAGAAACGTTTCAGCAAACACATTCAGTATGAGGTAAGCTGCCCATTACGTATCTGAACTTATCGGCAATCCTTTATTAGTTCAACAATTCCAAACAATGCAAATACAAGCCATAAATTATCAACATACTTTACTAAATTGAATTTCGAACACATTTATGCAATTAATAATTAATGTAACTATGATTTTATTATGGCTCGTATGAAATTTAATTTTAACAATCGCTTTTTAATTCAAATTGCAATTTGATATCACGAAGGGAGTAATGTGTGACATTACTCCCTCATGAGAGCGACACCTATGATTTAGACGTCGCATCAAGTAGTATTTTGAAAATAGATGTGGCAACACCGCCGATCCTGCAGACGTCAATTGTCATGTTAGCGTCCGTTAGCGTCTTGATTTTTGTGATTTTTCCTGTTAGAAACAAAATCATAAAGAAATTGTAGTGAGATAAATGTAATTCGGTGTTTGCAGACTGCTCTAGTGCCGACACGCTGGACGGAGACGTTGATCATGGATCTGGAGCCTCGACAAACCGGAGAAGCGCTCATCAGTCAGGTACACATTCCTTGCTCCGAAAATTACGTCTCATTGATTCCACAGCAAGAAGGGGCCCTCGAAGTGAACAACAACGAGGGCCAATCCTCGCACACTGCGAATCATACATCTCCACGAGCCAATGACAAAAGCACCCTGGAAATGTTCCTAAACGAAATGAGAAAAGTGCAGTAATTAAGGCTTCATCATCACATTACGAGCAATACGGCTCGTATTGATAACTTATGCATTCCAGTTTTACTTTATCCGATGAATAATAAAAAGTATGCGAATTCTTAAATGTAATTATTGCAGTGTGGCGGGCGCATTGATGGATGAATCGAGAAGCGAAGCAGCATCTTGACGCCGTGGATCCGAAACGAAATTAGAAATGCGGTGTAATCATTGTCGGCGCGTCGTCCACATGTCGTGCGGCAACAAAGAGGGAAGCGGTCGCGCGCAATGTGTGCCTTACGTTCTTCACACACGATCTCCGGCCGGTTGCAGCCGTGATGATGATGAACTGTTGTGCAATCCAATCGGAAACGCCGGCCGTCGTGGTGCATCTGTGGGATGCGTTCTGCTTGCAGGTACGACTCCTCTACCTTCATATACACACTCTGCTCGACGCCGAGTGTCGATGCGGTTGACGTGGATGCGCTCCGAATTAAAAACGGCGTGACGAGGGGCCGTCGTCGCCGAGGAGGCAGCAGCAAGTGAAGTGAGCAGCAGCCATGCGGAACCGGTCATGACTTCCCGGACATGCTGACCCAAGCGGAACATTACACTCACCAATGTCAAGTCCATCATCATCATCATCATCGTCGGCGACGTCCTCCACGAATGCATAACATGATCATGGACATCATTCAAGAGAGAGGATTCATGCGAAGGTATCGACAGGTATTATCATCGACGTCGGTGAGCATTCTTGTAGGCCGTCAATCTGTTCTCAGGTGATGTTCGCGTTTATGAAAAGCGATCGCTGCAAGGACACGCATTCATCATGCTGCGTTCATGCGAGCAGCGACATAAGGCTGATATAGGTGTGAGCTGGAGGAAACACAAGAGAAACAAATCACTTTTACCGAGGAGTTGTCTATTATGGCTGGGCACCTGCAACAGAAAGAGAAGCGGATAGAATATGGGAGTTGTATTCGTCGTGTCTCATGGTGAGTCATATTCATAACATTTGCGAATGCAAATATAGTCAAATCTCGGTCGACTTGCTGAGGGATTGGCTTCCAATTGGGTTTGTGAAATTGCCCATAATTTACATGCAATTCGATTCACGAATTTGCAGCAAATTTCGTTTCCCTGTAAAATATGCATTTTCATATTCAATTCAATGCAGCTAATCTTATGACGTCAGAGAACGACATTACAGGAGCCTGTAATTGGTCAAATGGTAATATCCCCAAAGAATTGTTACCAACAGTAACTTTAGAAAGTCCCTAACATGTAAGTCAACGTCCGTCAGTTTGTCGCTCGTCGTTTTGTGTGTGCAAAAAATATTCTCGAATTATTACTCCCATCAGGTTAGTCAACAAACCAATTGTAAGAGATTCCTCATTGCATTGTACTCCTTCCTTGAAACCTCAAAATATTCAAGAGTTTTAGACTGATCATGAATCTCGACCGTCAATTGTCACAATTAATTTGGAGGTTATGTCTGTTTCAGAAATCAAAGAGTGCAACCACAGAGTAACCAGAGAGCCAACTCTCTGTCGGCACCTTTGATCTTTTTCTGCCGATTTACGTGACCGTGATTGTACCACTGGGCGGAGTTATGATTCGAACAGTGACATCCCGCCCCATGTGATACTTTTCCCTGTTGATTATTTGTTAAATTTATTTACTAGGCTATGATACGCAGCTACCCGCGACCCAACCAAAACAATGTTTTTATTATGCACTTATCATGCATTTTTAGCTAGAGAACTAAGCTCCACCCATTGGTACAAATCAAGGCCTCCTAAGTTGGCAGAAAATACTCGGTAGAGTTGGCTCTCTGGTTACTCTGTGGTGCAACAATTGAGTCGGTGTTCGCAATAAAAAATCTGAGATCATCAAAGTGCGTAGTCGTCCTAATTCGTCCCATTGGTGATCTTTTGATGGCAAGGTACGCATGTAGATAATTGTCTTTCATATTTTATAATTAATGCAATGCGTTAGCGCACGAATAGCGTCTCTGGTGCCTGGCACAGCCACACTAATTGTACGTGTTCGCGTGGAGCTCCTCGGTTTGTTAAAAATGCCCAAGTACGTGGAAGTCCTGCCGAGGAGTGCGTTCACACGCCCGCTTTTTAATTATCACGCGAACCCGCTGAAACCAGCCGAGCCAAGCGAACTTTGTCGCTCGGCTGGCTTGCGCAACCGAAGAGGAAAACAATGCAAATACAAATTACGCTGCCCCGCTATAGCGTTCAACAATATAGCAACAAAATTCACAATCGCTACGTTTACAATGGTTCCCTTGCATGACGTCAGCGAGATCCAATTTAATACATCCATTATGTTTTTTTTTTCAATGGTGTCGTTCAGGTGGCTGACGACTGGGGTGGGGGGAAAGGTAATCATTGCAGAGACTAATTTGGTTGATTTTTATTCACTCAGCACTCCGGAACTCCAGTGGAATTTGTAAACGTGTCCATGGAGAGGAAGAGATGGACATTAGATGTGGCTTTGCTGTCGCTGCCGAGTCTCACGATGTGAACCAACTTGCGGACAAGGTACGCATTTTATAAGACATCATACCTTGAACCAGTGACCATATCAAATAGTCTCTAACGACGAAACAATGACTATTAACGTGGACGCTTTGCGTTGCGTTGCGTTGGGAGAGCGCGTTCGTCGTCGTTTCGTAATATCATCTCGGGCGGTTCTTGCGGCTGGGGGCCCTATCATCAACGGTCGCGCACGACTGCACAATCCGACCGAATCCAGAGCAGTCTCGCAGGTCGGTTACGTGTCCCATTCGAATCGATGTACACACGTAAACTACGTGCCTGCATGTATAATCTGTATAAGCCGAGTACAATGCGTCCATTTCACTGCGTGCGCTCTTTCTTCCAAGCGCGTCAGGCGAGCGCCCGAATAAATAACAACAAAAAATTAGTAGATCGTAATAGAAAAGTTTTAATGAACGGCGGCGAGCGCATAAAACCAAAGCGTAACGAACGCGCACAATGAGTACGGACAATAAAAATCAATGAAACGCTTGTAAAAAGCGACGAACGGTGGAGAGAAATTGATGCGCTTTAACTTCCAACAGTAGCAAGAAGCTGCCTACAATCACTCATCTATGAAATTATCCTCGAGTGTTGTTGTCGACAAATAATTTAGGTAGTTTAACTGTTGCCGTATATGGTGTAATCGATCCATTCTGTTCTTTTTTCCTCGTAGAACTTCATGAGCATTTCATGCCTTTAGATATTTCTCTATTAGGATTTCTATAAAAAAAATCTTTCAACTCAACTTTCTGTAGCTTGCCCCTTAATATTAGGCAACTTATTTCGCACTAGCCATACAATCATCACTTAATCATTGTTTAATCAACGTTTCATTATGTTTCTGACATTATGAAGGCTTTCTCACATTTATTCAATATTCATGCTTAGGCTTATTGATTAATTGATATAATTACAGGTATGTTAATACATTTCAAGTCAGCAATGAGAAAACATTGTGGGTGACAAAATGCCATTCCAACGTTATGAACAAACAGCCACGAAGAACAAGTCTTAATGTTGAACCCATCTGATTCGGCAAACGAGCAAATAATCGTTGAAATTAAAGAGGCTTCCTTGAAATCCGCGTTCGTCGTACATGTCAACTTTTTAGCAATTACCTCTCTACAAATTGCCGTACGATATTGCGTTTGTCTAATGCTTGACTGCTGTACTACCTACCAACGAACGCGGCTAATGTCGTTGCGCATTGCATTCGGCGATGTAATAACATAGAGTTATCATTGAAATGATTGACTACGCTCGCTCACATGAAACGAAGAGCATCAGCGCGCATTGGCAATAAAACACCTGGGAAGGATTCCGGAATATTTGCGAATCCAATGTACGCGCGCGCGCGTTCGACTGCAATATCATGTTCATGTATTTCATGTATTTTCGCGTTTGCTAAATTGAATCGTGGTTGAATAACCTCGACGTGTTTCGGCATTTTTGCGAAATGCCTCTCGCATTATTACCATACGCCGCGTACCCATACGTGTATATTGGGTGATGAAAGTGTCATATGCGAGTCAATCAAACATTTGTTGAAGCGCCAAACAAACGGAAGGCGCGATGGGAATGCGCATTGTCTACGCACGAACGTATAGATAAGCTTATTATATCATTATCATATTGCGTATTGCTCTATTCATATGTCTGACTATCATTCGTAGACTGGGTGTTTACAATTGGTGGGTTTTCCCTGCTCATTTTGCAATTTCAATTAGTCTGTCATTGGAAAAACCATTATTGGTTGTAGGCATCTCATCATACACATGCGTGCCCTTATATTTTGCCCTTTTTAATATTATACCACGAAGAATTCCTAAGTATAAATTTTAAAAATCCACTCGATATATAACTATATTCATTCAAGTTATTATCTATTTAGTTTGCTTCGATCGAACGCATTGTGCATGCGCGCTTTAATTAGCCATTACAAGGCTTGTGATAACGCTCGACATATTGGCGTATTGTTTCATACTGATATGTCGGCGAACGAGTAATACAGTTACAAAATACGTGGATTCGTCAGTGTCGATTGCCTCAGAGGAAAAAATGAATTGGTGACGTACAGTATGCAATTTGTAGTCGAACAATTTCAAGTTCAATAACGTACAGTTGCCATTCGTTGGCAACTTACGAGACGATAGCAATGGCAACATTTATAATCAGTATGATAATTTCAATAGGGGCCAAAATTCGAATCCAGTTGATAAAATTCATTTTCCATGTTTTATTTTCAAAAATTTCCGTTCACATTTGCAAACAGTAAACTTTTTCTTGTATTTTTGACAATTTTGATTAATGAAACAAACAAAAATTTGACAGCAATAATTTAGACATCTCAGAAATGTTGACTTTGTTACTAATTATGAGCAATTCTTGTCATTTGAAAACAACGCCGCTGAAGAATGACGACAATAATGACATTAATCATATAATTTTTTGAAATTGTATTAAGTTGTTTTGTCATTGTGAGCATTAGTCGTTGTTGTTTTGATTACATTCACTCGACTGTGGCTGGCGCATGCACGAATCACTCTGCGGCTCATTCATTTTTCTCGAATCATTGTGGCAACTTCCTGTTGTTGATTTCCCCATTATTTCGACATATTTAATTCAGCCATGACTTGGAGCGCTGCTTGTTATGATTGCCAGCTATACAACAGCACAGCGCAGCATTTTTGCTCATTGTTTTCATAGATCCAAATTAATTTCCTATGACACATTCGACCTGAAATGCGAATTCAATTAAAATCGTTGCCCAGATAGATAGATTTTGCGTTGTCAATGCGTAGACAAAAGAAAGAAGAAAGGTACGGTACCCAACCAAGATCGATTTGAATACAAAACGCGAGGCACGAGAACAACAAACCTAACAATCGAATGATGCGAGACACGGGAAATAAAACACGTTCGAGAGGACAATAAAATCGGCATCTCGTGTGTGCCCGACCTATTGCGCTGCCCAATTCTCTTCCTTTCACCACGACCATCATGGTATGCAAGGAAGAGGAGCCTTCTTCTTTTTCTTCATCTCGTTCTTCTTCCTTGGCTCTGCATGCGCAAGAAGGTTCGGTTGGATTTCTGGTTTCGCGATTTGCGCGCTGCGTTCTGTTCGAGCCATCTAACGCAGCGCGTCCAATCCAGCAACGAACGAACGAACGAACTTTGAGATCTAAAGAAGAACTTCGAATACAGTTACGTTCGACGAACTGCTAAGCACTCGGCGCTCGTCCCGCTGTTTGTTGCTGGACGTCTAACTCATCGACATTCGATGTCTTCGGTGCTCGAGGAGTCGTCGTCGTCCTCCTCGTCGTCGTCGTCGCCAGCGTAATCACCACCAGCCATCATGTGGTCCGCTGCAATTGAAAACCGTAATTCGTATTTGCGTTTGACTTCATCGCTACATCATACGTCGCCTCCAATACACTTGAACTTCAAACGACGAAATAATACGAGCCGTAATTATGAATACCTCGCTGCAATCAGTGCTGATATTTTCGTCTTCAAGCGCACACAGCGTGAATTTAATGCTACCGCGATCGCTTTTTGTTTATCCGCTTGTTTATTGTTATGACATTTGACTAACGCTTAATGTCACATTGCAGTGTCGCCACCACAGCAAGCTGCAGGGAACTGTAATTTTATGATTACCAACGAGCAGTACACCGGTTTTCTATTAAATCAACAAACAGCTAATTCATCATCAACGAGTAATGATGGCAATTTTCATCAATGTACATCATAATTAATCTGGCGCACAAGCAGCGAGGCTCATCAATGACAAATTGCCTCCAGTGACATTTCGGTAATACCAATATGACGACGGTAGCATAAAAAACGCACCTTACATAATTGCGCTGCCTGCTTGCGCGAAACGGCGCAACGGCGTTTGCATCATCATAATTTCGCTCGTAATTGAAATCCGAACGCAATAAAACATTTAAATCAATTTCGGGCCGCGTAAATGTGACTGATCCGACTTGAGCAACAGCTAATTAACCTAACCGACAAATGTCATAACGATGATTTCTAACTGTCGGACGAGACGACGGCAACGCCGCCAAAAAAATGACGTCGAGCTCTAACTGTCTGTATTACCGGCCGGGAAGAAGATTGATAAGTTTGCATCGAGTGCGCGCTGAGAAATTTATGTAATAGTCATTTTGTGGCGGGTTCCTCCATTTTGCCGTAATGCACCTCCTGTCCACAACGAGTTGTGTGCGCGAACGTATAATTCCGGAGCTCGTTTCGTGTTCGTGATGTTATAATATGTTGTTTTTTTGTTATTATTTTGAGCATTCAGTTGTTTTACTGTGCGGCGTGCTGTTTACCCGCACTTGATGAGTGCGAGTGAGGACCACATTGAATTTGTACCGACAAGGTATGATATGATTCTGTCATGGCTCTTTTTTGTTTTTTCCCAGCCGGCTCTAGAATAGCTAGCATGTGTTTGTATTTATGTAATGCGGTTATAATTCTACCTGTTTGGAGATCGTTCCTTTTGACCGGCAACGTCTTTATATGCGGCGTCATCGTCATCATGGCCGTCCTCTTCTCGCGCGCACTTTTGTCTTTGAGGCCTGCAATTGTCGGCGCTGGAGCTTCTTCTTCCTTTCGAGAGCCATCCATCCGCGTCCGTGTGGGCCTCTCGTGCATGGTACAATTTCGTGCCGCGAGCGCCTTGTGCAAGTCGTTTGTGTGTTGCTTGCCTGGGAGAAAATTCACTCACGCACTTCATGCTACTACTATTTACTACCTTCTTCGGCATCGGCGTTCCAATTTCTCTTTGTCGTCCTCCCCTCGCATCGACTTGTTGCTTTGTTTGTTGTTTACATTGCGTGACGTAATGTTGCACAATGTCAATGCACTTGGGGGTATGTTGTAATTGCAATTTGATTATATTTGCAGGACCCTTTTGGGGCGGACGCTGCTGGACGTGGTGCTGTGATGAGTATTTGCAACCCGACGCTGTGGATGGCACTCAAAGACCACGAGAATCAAACGCGATTAAGGACCCGTGAATTCTTCCAGTGCCATTCGCAGGTGAGCCTCAACGATGTCTCCTTCGAAAGACCGCCTCCTCCATGGATCCTGTGGCACCAGGAGTTGGTTCACACCGGACGCCGCTGAAGGTAGTGCATCACGATTTATACGTTTAACTTGACTCTAACTTGGGATCGTTTCAGGTATGGGAAGAACGTTTACACTCTCTTGAATCCGTGGCTGTGGAGTTCGCAAGGTGCGTCCACTTGCTGCGATGTGCACAACCAGACTGACTTGTCACTGTGTCGTTGGTACACCAGGACAGGTAGGCTGCAAGCAGGTTGCTGGTGCGTGCCTCCCTCTACCTGCTGCTCCAGCCACGCACACACCGCCGCGAACGTAATTATCATACCTTTAAACCGGCATCGCAGCAAGTGTAATCAACGGCGCGCGCGCACCTTCGGCTTTGTTGGTGTGTTGTTGGTACCCCACTACCAGCACCGCGAGCCCCACGTCCACTACCACCAGCAGGCCATTGTTTCGCGGTCATACCTCGCTGGCAGCACGCAAGCGGTGCCGGATGGTTCACGCGAATAGGTTAGGGAATTAGATTCGTTGAATGCGCTCCTCCGTGTTCGCCATCGTGCTGCTGCTGCAGCTATCTCTCTGCGGCGCGCTGCTCGTAAAGCAAAACGGACATTGCACCTGTGCGCCTCCCGAGTGCCATCACCAGAGCGTGCGTTGCACCGGCCCGAGAAAACCCATTCGAACCGCGTGCGTTTTTCCTTCTCTCCTCCTGGCGAGGACACCACCTAGAGCTAGAGCTTCATTCACTCGACCCATGCGTACGCGCCGTGCTCTCCAATGGGAACCGGTGACTAATAGCGCGAGCGACCACCGGCTCGGAACAAACATCGCTCCAAGAAGGCATTAACAAAATTATTCGAACGCGACTTTACGCGCCAGGTACGCGCTCCATGCTCGATGGATGTTACGGCTAGATGCGATGGCCATCATCATCATGATCATCAAAGAAATCTACGCATCGAAACGCATCAAATACGTTTCCTCAACGCGCGCGCGTGTTTTTCTTTGTTTCAATTCGTCGCTTTTGTGGTTTACCTGAAATTTTCGGCGCGTAATTAGCATCGCTTCAGAATGAAAACAACCGGACGAAAAAAGTCTTGGATTCGATTGTAGAAACCGCATAGAAACGGAGATTGAAAAGTACGCGCAGAAGAACGATGCGCAAAGAAACGAGTTTCGTCCAATTCGCTTCGTGATAATAACAGAACAACAAATAGTTTTCCCACAGAGAGCGTTTACACCTCGCTGAAGGTACGAACCCCAAGTAATGCCATTTGCTCGCTTGCGACCGCACCGTTGTTATTGCCGGTTGTTGTTGGCTAGGCTTTTGTTGCTGCACAATGGTCGCGTTTTAATTGATTTTCCGCGTTTGCTCGTTAGATGCGCGCCGAACGCGATGCCTCTTTCTCCACTACTTGTGCGCCATTTGCCACGCGAAAATCCTTCCTCATCGCCGGAGATGGCCAAGGTGTTTACGATGCGCAAACTTGATAGGCCCCCTTATTTTATAGACTCGTCCGTCTTTCCTGTAGTTCATTTATATGCATTTTTCGATGTACGCTTATCCGCCATCGCCGAAGACAAACGCCAAACGCTAATAGGAAAAATTGAGCGCATCAATACGGCTCGCGGAGTCTGTTCAACTTGTCCGTCTCGTCTGTCAGTTGTTACATAAAATGTACGCGCCGCTGCGAAGAAGCGACCATGTCCTCCATGCACTCCAACCGTGGTAACAGACGGCAGATGGAAGATCGCCGCTGCCTGCGAAGAAGGCATTCCGCATTCTGCATACATGCACCAGCTCAATTCTACTAGCTGCGTGCATATTTTACTCGCAGTTTATGTGAGAGATTCAAACTACTGGTGCTTCTTCTATTGCCGCTCGTGGTTTATTTTTCGTCGTTTCTTTCGTATTGTCATGTCAAATAGTCATTTTTCCCCGCTAGTACGCTCGCGCAAATTGAATCGAGATGATGGCAATGAGAGAGCTCTTGGGAGAAGGTTGTTAGAGGCAGTTAGCCAGCTTCGAACGGCATCAAATAACCGGATAACATATTTGTACAATTAATAATCGATTAATACTATAATGGCAGCGACACGTATGTAATTGAAACGCTCTCATCGGTGGTCACTCGTCGTCTCTCGCTTGATGTACTCGCACAAACTTGACAAACATCTGTTCAGGCTGATTATGCAGAATATGTGAAGTGTCTGATATAGTAACTTGCAATTTCTAAGGAATATTTTCGTTTGCAAATGTTGTTTACTTGATGTGTACTTGTTGAAAGGTTGCGTTATTATTAGAAATTCATTTTTCATTCTCATGCGAACGGCAATCAGTTAAGTCATGTAGAATCAATGCTTATTCACTGTTCGAATTTTTATCAATATTGTCATTGACATGAGAACATTTTCTATCTTTGGTTTGGTACTTCTTGCATGATGAAATTTATTTTTGCTTGCTACTTCAATATTACTGGGATTTACTAATTCACTTTGTTTTTAGAAGGATTAATACATCTATGAAGTTCAAGTCTTCAGGACATCATTAAAGGACAAAATCAGATTTGATCTGCAAAGAAAAACGTCTTCGTTTAAACTACTTCAAATCAAATTCGAACACATTGCAACGATAGAACATTGTTGCTAGATGTGAGAATGCACTCCACGCTCGAGCATATTACTCATCCATTACACTTCTCGGTAAAGCAGCATTACATTGAATTATAGCGCAGCTTCACAACAATTAGTAAACGCACCAAGTATACCACGAAGTACATTCACTCGACTACATGGTAATTCCTGCTCTTCGCTTAAAGCTCTGCCTCTATATGATATAATCTAATTGGTAATGAATCTAACAGTAAGCCGCATAAACGAGCCACCATCAGCGGCAGCATCCACATCAACATCAAGCAATTATAATACTCGTAATTATAATTGGGGAATTAGAGCTGGTAATATCTGTGTTGTTTGCATTGCGTTCACACTTGTTGTACGCACGTTTATTAAGATTGTTGGAATTCGTCGGCGATGTCTTCCATTACGGTAACTAATTTGACTTAGTTGTGACTTGTTGTTTTGCTGCTTGACTTCATCTCGCTTCGCGTCCACCGATGCGCTCATCTTCCAAGTGACGGTGGCATTTTCTCATCGTAAGCAGCTGCAGGTGAAGTTGCTCGAAGCTGATGGGACGTTAATTTCCATGTCAAGTGCGAACGTAGAGAGTAGAGAGTAATGAATATAAGTAGCAACTTCTTTGTTAGATTTATATTATACTCTTTTACCCTACACCCTTACAATTTTTTAATTCAATATTCCATTTTGAAATTCATTTTGATACCGGAAACAACTGCTTAAGACTAAGAAAACAACTTTTGTTGGTAATGATAACAGAAGGGAATTAATGAGGACTTCTATTCGATTCATTACAAAGTGTAAGGAAAGTGCACTGGAATTCTTCGCTGCAATCATAATTTCTTGAGTCCGTTTTCTTCGTATAACTGCGATAACCGCTTTCGTTGTATACGTTTTAATCGTGAGAATTAAAAAACTTCTTGTTGCTGGCCTCTTGTTGTTATTGCTCTTGTTGATGATGATTGTTGCATTAGTTGGTGTTGCGTAATAGCAAGAATCGAAACTGGTTTCGTTTCATTTCGTTCGGACAGCTTCGCATTGCACATTCTGCTTTATAATAATTTTTCAGTGTCATCAATAATTAAAAAAAAATGTTGTAGAAATTTTCACTTGAATGGATTTTTTTGCAACCATTTCTTATCTCTTAATTTTTGGCGTTCTTTTTAATTGAAATTTGTTATCCCTGTTTATTCATTTGAGTAGTTTTATATACATTTGAGTAATTTTGCCCATTTTGGTTCTGTTAGCTTCAAAGGTGAACGAACGAGCGCCATAATTTTAATGAAGCAATTAACGTGCTGTTTATTAATTAGTTTAGAATCATCATAATACGACTATGAGCGCGGGGCATATGCGTGTGGAAATAATAGTGAGAAATCGGATTGTGAAACGATACTACGTCTGATTTTCTACGATCTAATAGCATCTTGAAAGCCAGCGCTGGCTCGAGGAAGGTGCTGCACCGATAAATAATTAATTAAACATTAAGCATTATGATGATGGTACGAAACGTTCGCAATTACGATTTGCAACGAGTGCAAAATGCAAAAATCAGCGAAACATGAAAAGTTCATTATGAAATTGCAGAAGGTGTGCAACCAGCCAGCGATGTGCAAATAGATGTTATTGTTTCCACTTTTCTCTGGATTTGTTTCGCTGAGCATTGAGCAATTAATTGTGGAGGGTTCTGCAATTTGAATTGTTGCTCAAACTATCATAATTTTGAATGAATGGGTTTTATTTCTGCATCAATTTCTTGAGTGAAAATTTGCATAGCAAACATATGCACCAATAATTTATCATATTTTCATGAGTAGAGCTTTCAGCACTGATGAAGAATGATCGCAAGGCTGAGAAAATGAGTCCACTTACAATTCAATTACCCTGCAAGTGAACGCATCATTAAAACCTGTTGCAAGCGTGTCTTATTGCCTCTTGTTGTGTTTTGGTCGATGGTCGTCGTCGCATTATTTGTTTGTATTCCATTTATCTTCCGAACGCCAATTGATAAAACAGCGATCGTTAGCCGTATCATAAGCATAACCAGCTGAAATTACACCTCGCAGCTAGTTTTACGCTTGATTGTTAATTCGAAAACAGCACCTGCCTATTTATAGTGCACATTATACACACAACTATGTAGATAGTAGCTGAGTTCATAGTAATACTTCAAATTCTTACTTTGAAGAGTCTTTTATCAACCTATTAACCGTTCAATAGAGAACTGTAAAACAGTTGTCGATGTGATGTCATATCCGCTTCATAATGGCGTTATCACATTGTGGGTAGAAAGTAGATTAATGAATAGAGGGTGCATTTTTCATGGTTCCTTGGTGACTTGAGAAATTCCTTGTGTTGAACCTCCCAGGAAATGAGGAAATGCTAATAAGGTCTTAGCAGTTGAGAATTTTAGGGGGTTGTACTTCCTTTTGGGGGTTGACAAAATGGTTCCCATAAGAAAAAAATTTAATCTATTTTAATCTATTTGATTAATAATCATCTCTTTTCAATGCTTTTGAAATATTCCACACTTATGTTAAAATTGAGCAATTTGGCTGTCAGAGCGCGAAATTAATCATTTCATAGTTGGCCTCCCCTTAAAAAACAGCAACCAAACTTGCCCGCAAACTCCAACGCGCTGCAAAACAATAACTAATGTCATTCAAACGAAATATCATGAAGAAAGCAATACAAACCGCAGCGATACAAGAAAACTTGTTGCCCTCAAATCGTCGATGCATGGATTTCTACACGAAGTAATAAAAAAAGCGCTTCCGCCTTAGAGCCTCTTTAAATCCGACAATTGTTTCCAGTGCGCAGCACAAAAAAACCGCCGCACGGGTATTGTTTTAAATATCTCCGAACGAACTGCACGAAGAAGCAAATCGAAAAAACCAACCGGAGCGTACTTAAACGAAGTCGAAGCAGACTAAAAAACGAAAGAAAAAAATACAAATGTTTCCATATTCATACGTAACGCGAAGGGGTGTTTCGCATGGCAAGTCAAGGGTGACGCCGGTGCCCACTTATCTTTCTGCATGGTGGTGCTTTTTGCCGTGTGCGTGCGCGTTTCTTCTTGGCCTGTGCACGCCGAGTGGTGTTGCTACAGGTCTCGTCTTCCTTTCTTCGATTCGGCTGCCCCCTCATGATGATCATGCGGTACAATTTCATTACCATGATTATTCCTATTATTACATTGCTGCGGCCGTCATTTGTGTTGTTGATGGTGTGCCGAGTTTCGTTCGCGTTCATGGAAATCGCCATCCATCGCTGCGATTGGTGCGTGCGCACGCGATTCCCGCTTATTTGTTTGCGATTAATTAGAATTAGACTGGGCAATCTACGTGGAAGTTGGCCGCAATTAACCAACCGCATTCGCTTGCGGAATTGAAGCTACACATTCGTAGTTACAGCCGGTTAATCGCAATCTTGATAGTTTACTGCTATTGTTGCAGATCATAATTGCTGGGCACACCTTGTATATTAATAGAATGGTCGAATATGAATTTTGCATGTTGTTCGAGTCATTTGATTGCGTTGCTTTCATTCATGCGTCTTCAGTTCTGGTTTATGAGGCGATAAATCCGTTTTTGCCTCTTCGATTTGATGTACAAGCGCATCTTCATTATTATCATTGTTCCTTGCGTTTACTCGACTTGCCAGCCTGAAACAATAACAATTTGTAATAACTATTAGAGAGAATAATTACCATCACGTTGAAATATTCGCAAAACGCTTACAGCGACATCTGACGGTGCGGATGATGAAACTTTCATCTTTGAGGTTATCTGATTGTCGTGCAAACTTCATTCAGTTCTTGAGATGTTCGACGTCGAGTGCGAAAACGTCGCGCACATTCAGCGCTCATTAGAGACGCATCAGAGCGGAAACGAAAACGCAGCGAGCGTAAATGGAGCAGCCGCGCACACGAACCCCATGTTGACGGTGAGGGGCGAACGCTCGCTATTTGTTGTATTGTTGTTGTTGTTGTGACTGCATCGCGAAGACGCAGTTCCGCACACCGGAACACGACGGTAATTATCACAAGAGTGAATGGCTGCAACACAACGCACAAACGACTTCTTAAGTATGAAAATCACAATTACCTGTGCGCTCCGTGTTCATAGAACCGTACCATACCATAATAGCAACACACGACATCTCCCTTTTATGCCGTGATTAGATGATATTTTCCAACAAGCACAGGAAGCGCGTCAAATAATAAATGTTGTTTTTGGTTAGGATGAGTAATTTCCTTAGTTCAGCATTGCTCAAACTGATAATACAGGGATTTTTTCACTAGCGCCCCCTGTGAGGTGTGATAACATGTCACAACTTGCACCATAAAGTAAAGTATCTTTTGACGTACTAATATTGATTTTCGCAGAGGGCGCTATACAGTTTAAAACGTCACTGAATTTTCTGACGTTTCTCGTGTTCGTTGACTCTTCAGTTTTGTGTTTTGTTACATTATAATTATGGCATGACAAATAACGGTGATGTGCGCACATAAAAGATGTTGGAAGTACATCAAATGCTCGTTCGGAGTTGAAAAAAATCTCGTGATGAAAGAAAGACGTTTCGGTATTAAAATCAAATTTCTACGCGTTCAGCTTGTTGTAAATTGTAGAATGGCAAGGACATTAAATTTACTAGACGAGCGCTGCAGTAAAATGTACCGAGTTTATTACGTGCTTTTTTTGTTTCGGCTTTCCTGATGATTGTTGTCATCGCATTGCTCCATTCGAGCAACAGTGAATGATATTTGCTGCGCGAGGAACGAATTTGTTTGCATAGCATTTCAAAAATGAAGGAAGAGAACGGCAATGCGCAAGGAAAAAATGTCGAAAACGATGATGAACTATTAAAATCTCGTTACCAACGTCGAAATTACAACACTCTTTCCTCTATGCTTGATGCTTGAACGTCTTGTTTTTGGTGATTTCCTTTCTACGACCATAAGAACGAGTAGGTTTTGATTCCCCGTTGGCGTTTTTTATTCCAAACATATTATTCATACATATCTTTTAATTGCATAATTGCAAGCAAACAGTTTCGTTTCCGTATTAACTTAAAGTTAGTAGATTGTAAGGGTGAGTTCACACTATAGCTTCGTCTCGTTTTGCGTTTCAGGCATTGTCCGTGTAACAAATCATCTGGCAACGTCGCATTTGGAAAGACGCCGCGAATTGACATCTCGACATCTGTCATTCTACGACGCAGCGAACGTCAGAAGTATTTCGACTCAACTTTGCAGTGCTTCGGATGATTCGATTGCTACTATTACATTTGGTGAGTAATTTAATATCTATCCGTATATCGTTGAACTTGCGCCCAAAGAATCGCCTTGTACTTTCCTAATCGGCAATTAGAATTTTAAAGCGCCATAAACGCGTTCGGAATGATGTCATGCACACAGCGAGTGCGCTGTTTCGGCGGTCGCGTAATTCAATTCCCAAATTGAATCGATGATAGAACGATTTTTACACCGCAGACAAAAACTCTTCGAAACTTTCCACTTGCGCATGCGTGCACGAAATCGAAACGCGCCTCGTGGAAAATAAACAATGCGCTGAAGAAGAGCATTAGCGTCGGTGAAGTAACAGCCACAATTACCACAAAAGCGGACGAAGAATGAGTTTCTTCAGCATCCGCTGGAGCGATGATCAAATCCTCCATACGCGCGCGTTCTGCATTTGTCCGTAACAATGCAACAATCACACGGGCAGCGGCCCCAAAAAAGCACAAAACATGCAAACGCGCTTCTAACTGCGACGCGAAGGATTCGAATTTATCGAACCAGGCAGAAAAACAAGTCCAAGTAGAGGGCCTATTCACAAGAAGGTACCTAACATAGAAAGGATAGAAAAAGTTCGAAACGACATTTTGTGGTATTATAATAGTAATGGCAAGTTTAATGTGCAGGAAAATTACGGAAATCTTCTTCCGTTTGAGGTATCGTGCCTTATTATTCTCTATTTTTGTCGTCCGCAGAAAAAAATGATTAGGTAAATGTCATGGCATGTCAACAATACGTCAAATTTAAGTGCGTGCCATTTTGACAGACATTTGACAGCATAAAAACGCCATTTTGTTTGCTTGACGTTGGGGTCAGAAGTCATCGCGAAGCTTTTAATAAACTTGTCGGTGTAAAACCTACGCACCATCTTATCAACCATATAATTGTAGTCGAAAATATTCTTGCAACAATCATGGCGTTGTTTTGTTTAGGTTTTTCTTATTTCTTCTTGCACAACTCAACGGAACACATATCGTGCCGTTATAATTAGGTTTGGCTATAATTTAGATGCAATCTGCGCCAGAAACAATCGTACTACATGAGCAAATAAAATAATAGAAGTGCAATAATAATATATCAAATCGGAGAAATGAAATTGTATACGGTCAGATGATGAGCGTCGATTTCCTTTCAGCGTCCGCAAGTCACGATCGTTTCAATGGAAGAGATTCCTCGGTTTTCGCTCTCTGTTCGTCGTTTAAAAGGCGTGCGATCCAGCGCTGCTCGCGCATCAATATCGATCTTATTGGGCGCAGTTTGAACGTCAACGCTTTTATATCGATTCGTTCTTTTTCTCCTGCTTTTCACGTTCCAACTCATTGCTTTGCTATCGTATGATTGATTTGATGTTTCCCAGGGATGTAACTGTTATGTATGCATCGACATTTCACTGAAATTTGTCACAATTTTTTATCCTTGCTGTAGTAACGCATTTCTGGATCTTCTTTAAGGATTTTCTTAAGGATTCTGATATCTTCGCTTCCAATTTGATACCTACCAATGGGTAGGTAAATGTTATAACTCCATAAAGAAAACTTTTAGATCAATAAATGATGTAATTTTCTTGTACGCTCTCGTGAGCCAATCGTGCAGATCCCATTCTTCCAATCAGAAACGAAATTGGATCAGACAATGTAATGCGTCTTCTTAACCATGTCAATCATCGTGAAATTAATACCATCGCAACAAAGGCAAACATTCGACAAACGAATGCGCGCCATGTTGATTGCCTTGCATCGTTTGCATATTGTGGAAATATCATATTGTGCTAATGATTCGGCTTCTCGTCGATGCACTGCTCGCAGTGAACCATATGTCATTCAGTGCTGCACCATCATCATCATCATCGGTGCACATATTGTTTGTGGATAGATACAGTGCGTGCACGAACGCCGAGCGCGTCTAGAGGCAATAGCGTGTAATTGTCGCGAGTAATGAGGTAGCTGGTGGAGATACGCTCTAGTGGAGTGTGCAGAGCAATGGACTCTTTCTCGTTTCTTTGGCGCGGTGCGCGCTTCTTTCTTCGTTTTCTTCCTCGATGGGATTCCGTGAGGCAATACTCTTTCTGGTCCTGCTAACGCTTAGAGTTTTACCATTCTACAGTTTCATCCAGATAATGTACTTTTGCAAATTCATTTACAGTCTTCAAAAGTGATCCTTTTCATTGTGAAATCTATATTTCAGAATACAGCACCAAATATCAAATCAAAATCTTCGATATCTTAATGGCAGTTTGTTTATTAATTCCTCTGCTTTGTAAAATGTCGTTAGTTTGGACTGGAAAAAGTTTTTGACCCTTTGACTTGTTTTCCAGAAAATTGTTTTATGTTAAGGGATAGAAAATGTGTGTGATCTAAAACAAATCATTAAGAAGTTTTTAGAGACTCTTATCATCGTTTTGGGACGTTTAGGAATGCAATAAACCAGCGGTTTCTTCATCCACCTGTGCAAATCCCTGCATTATTATGCCACGTACCTCGCACATTTCGCTTCCAATGCATGGAAGCATTTGGTCGTAGATTCCTATCGTTTGTATCTATCGGTGTGCGCCGATGACCGTCGCGTCTTATCTACGCATTGTCAGTAGACCGTCTAATCTTGACAATCTTCGCATCGCCATGGTCGATACGCTTGGCAACTTTTCCCCGTCGTCGTCGTCGTTATCGTTGCGCTTTGTGTTTCCTTCCTAGCGCGACTAGTAAAGCGCGCTCAACTGGATGCCTCCATGTTTGGCAGCGCATTCGTCTCCGCTGCGTGTTGCGCGAGCGAGTAGTTAAAGAATGTCTAATTACCGCCTCAGACAATAGGCGAGTCTCCCGAGCAGGACGTTGGAAAAAGGAAGCGGCGCGCTTATCCGATCCGAATCAGAACAGATTCGTTGAATTACTTTACGTGCGCACGAAGGAAGACAGCAAGCGGCACCGCATGGATTGCATGAGGGCATCAGACTTTATAATTAGCCATTATGTGGCCGTTGTTATTATGGTCGTAATATTTTTATTTCCTTCATATGCAAATTCACATTTAATCGCCCTTCGTGCTCTTACCCTTGCTAGCACATTCATTCAGCAGCGCGTTATGCATCTTGGTGACGGTGGATTCGACGATTTCGTCGACAATACTGCCTTCGGTGTCGATAAATGCGGCCACGCTCTTTGTGATGCTCTTCTCAATACGCGTTCTGGTTGATTTCGATATTAGGGCTAGTGTCAATGTGTACATATCATCATATCTGCAAAAACAATTTGAAACATTAATTTCCACATTGCCCATGTAATGCCATCTATGCTTTTCATTCCCAAGTACATCATGTAAATTACAACTCAACTTCGTAGTAAATTGGAATACATACTTTTTAAGGAATGAACTCGCCTCCCAAACATTCTCCTTGGTTTCAGTTTTTTGTACTGCCACAGCAAAAATCCCCTTTTCTAAGTATGTTGTGTACAATGTTAAGATACCCATCATGATGAAATATGAGGTGACAAAAAATATCAGTATAGGCCTGCAAATCGAAATGGTTAGCATAATAGAGTAGAGTAGATAAATTACATACTTTGATTGAGGGAAGGGATACAAGTAATCCCAAATTAAAGCAAAACCAGCAACACCAACAGCAATACCACAAATAACAAGTCTACCATCCATCAGTCGAAAATTTTCTTGATAATTGAACTTTGAGGTTAGCACCTAAAACATTTCAAAATTATATACGAATTCCACTCCTCAAGGAGGAAACTTACATCTTTAACAGCATCATCTAACGAATTCTTCACGGCTGACCCATCCCATTTGTTAATTTTCATGGGCTACAAACAAAAACAATTCTCACATTCAGCCACTTAGCAAATAAAATTTCGTACCTTTTCGTCCGCTTTCTGATTGTTCTGATCCTTGGGCGACATAGCTGTTTCACGTTCACTTATTACTATCTATAATGGCTAGTATTTGAAGTTAATATTTCTTGCAAAACACTTGAATATTCGCAGACGGCCAAAGGGACACGTCAAGAATATTGTTTTGAGGCTTTCGAGCGTTCAATTCATTGACAACTTGGCAAAAAGATGTTGTTAATTGCGTCAGAATTATGTGACACTGCTCACACGAATATTTTCCCACTGTGTTCAGCTTTGGTAGAGAAGTGCAGGATATAAAGTAACGAGCACAAGCCGCAAGAGACGCTCGCATCGAATTTGCGGCTACACTTTGAACCGGCCAGTTCTTATTGGTTGGTGATGTACGAGAGTGCTTCAAATATATCGGAAATGCAACCGTATGCAAGGAATTTAAATCAAACTGTTTCACAATTGAAGGAGAAATTGAAAATTCGTAAAACTGTCATACAACCATATTCGTTCAGGCCACAGATCCATTCAATTCCAAAAGGATGGAGTACATTGCCCTATGTGATACTGCAGATTATTTTTGAAAAAATTGATAATGAATATCTCATTAGATATATCACTTTGGTTTGCAAGCATTGGAGACGTGCAATTATGCACGACAAATTCATAAAGCACTTATCCCTCACTCATGATGAAACCCCACTTCATTATGTTTACGATTTCCTTCGAAATTTTAAATATCTTCACAGTTTGAATCTCATAAACGTCCCGAATCCCTTGCATATTTTGATGCAAGCGCACAAACTTTGCAAGAATCTCAAGAAGATATCGATGAAAGAGTATCCCCACATTGATACGAAGGTAATTAAATATATAACAAAATCATTTCCGCGTCTTGAAGCCTTGAACATGGAATCTTCAAACATTGATACCATCAATTTATCTTCGGAAATCACGACTTTCACGAGACTGAAGAGTTTGAATCTGTACAATGTGAAAACAATCAATTTGAATACGAATACAATCATTGAAATTGTACTAAACGCTCGGGATCTTGAAGAACTCAATATCGGTTTGTTTCCACCACTTATAAATCTCAAAGATGACGATGTCCTGCTGATAATTACGAATCTAGCTTCGAAATTAACGTCCCTAACTTTAGATTCGCGAATGTTAACGATGCGTTCGTTGGAGAAGTTGCGCGATTGCAAGAATCTTCGTCGACTTTACATCAAATATGCGGTTAATCTAACCGGCGAATTTCTCTTAGAATTTTGGAAGAATTTGTGGAATCTAGAAGAGTTGGGCTTCACTCATAATTGTATCATTAACGGACATGATCTACAATCGTTATTCACTAAAGGTCAACATGTCTTCACTGATATAACGCACTTGGATTTCACATATTGCGTTTTGATAAGCGATGTAGGCATCGAGGCGATTGCAAATGTTTGCACAAAATTGAAGAAAATCGGTTTGAAATCGTGCAGAAGCATTACAACAATCGAGCCACTTTGTTCGACGTGCAAAAATTTGCGATACATTGATATTTCATTTTGTACTGCATTGAAGATGAATTTTTGCATTCCTAAATATTTGGATACTTTAATCGTTGACGAACGTAAAAATGTCTTGTATTACATTGAAAGATTCAAGCATTTGAAGTTTTTGAGAATTTACATCGCCGTTTCAGAATTTTCTGAAGAATTGGAACGCATACGTGATTGATATTATATAATTTTTAATAAATTTTGATGCCTAGAATTTCCATTTAGTTAGTTTCTTCATGTAATTATTCGAAGGACTGCTTGTAATTAGTTTCAATTAATTATTGAAAAGATTATATTGTTGTTCCGTTTGTCGTGGATTCAAAGCAATAATAATCAATGCACATTGAATAATAGTTACAATGCTGATTATAAATTTAATCATTAATTCTTACTCATACTAGTAGATACTTTGTAAACTTAAAAATTACAATTATGATGACATTTTCGATTGGCTGCAATGAACATTCGTGTTTCAAGCGATTGCAAGTTAATATTAAACAAATTTCTGCGTCTCGTTTAAGCTATTCATCCATAATAAAATGGCAATGTAATGATCTTCTAACTTAAAATTTGATAAATCCAAAATAGTAGGAAAATATACTATAACTGCAAAATCAGAATGAAGCTGGTTCGCGTATTGTACTACATAAAAAATCATGTATATTAATGTACAGTACTTGCAAAATGATAATGTTTCGCCGTATCTAAATTAACTACTTGATGATGTTGAAGCAGCCTCCTCGTTTGTGCTTTCTTTCTCTTTGTCCTTGTTGGCATCCAGCACCCACAAGCCAGAATCCACGCAGCGTTTCATGTGGTATTTGGCGTCCTCCTCGGGCAATTTGGCAATCGTCTCCTGTAGCAAGCCAATGTCTTGACTTTCAAAGCATTTTTTCAATTCGTCAGGAAGACTCTCAAACACTTCGACTGGATCCAAGCCCCCAGGGCCCAGACGCGCCTGACGCTCCTCCTCTTCGGCCTCTTTGACCAAAACTTCCATCTTTTCGGCGGCGCGTCGCCTGATACGCTGCTTAAATTGCTCCAATTCGTCTTCAAACGACGCTTTGTACTCTGGCTCGGCGATTTGTATTTTGGAGAAGAAGGCATCTAAGCAGGCGCGTGGATCGCAGCTGAGCTGCTTAGCCAGCTCCAGAATGTATTGCATGCAGATAACTTGGTGTGCAACATGGCACATCAGTTCCTCCTTGCCCTCCATCTGCAGATTGATGCACCAGATCACCAAGTAGTTGGCTGTGTCCTCAGATACAAGGGCGTTGTGTGATTTAAGATAGGCGCATGAGTCTTCGTAACGTCGCAGCATTCCATAGTGCTTTAGTTCTTTCTCATGGTCCTTAATAAATTTCTTCAGGCGTTGTTCACGTTCTTCTTCACTTAGATTTTCATCTTTGGGTGGAGGTGGTCTTGAATTGATGACTGTTTTAGCAAAACCTGGTTTACTGATAGTGTCCACATTCCAAGGCATTACCTAGAAAACATTACAATTGTAATGTATACTAATGGGATGTTAAATCAACACTTACCTTTTCTTTCTTTTTTAATTCTTCATCCTGTTCTATAATTTTTTGGCCTTCCTTTTCTAGTTTTTCCAATTCAGTTTTTAATGCTTCCATATCTGGCCCACCAGCTTCAATTTTCTTTTTTGTTTCGGCCACTTTCTTTGCATGGTCACTCTTTGTTTTTTGAAGGGTTTCCAGTTCTTTTTGATGTTGCTCCATTCGCTCAACTCTTGCCTGATGTCTCCATCTGAACAATGATGGTGTGTCAATATTTGGATGAGTTTCATCCTCATCATCAGAAATCTTAAACGGAAAAAAATTAATCGGTATTTTATGGACAAGCAAATAATACAAAAAGTGACAATTTTAAGGTTAAGACAGAGTTATTGTATAATTACCTCAATATTTTTCCATTTACTGTAGTCCACCATATTTAAACCCTACTATACTTGTGTAAAAAATAATTTACGATACGTATTTTATGCCCAAAATGGACAGTTCGATTCAGTTTAAAAGTAGTTTCCAGAAATTTCTAGCACCGATTCCCAGCATTTGACCGATTTGACATTATGCTGCAGTAGTTCCACAACCTGTTTGATGGTGGTTGAAATTCCCTAAAAATCACTAACACTTTTTTACTAACATTTATTTAGTAAAAAATTTGCCGTGTTCTAATGAACAAATAACAAATTCATTCTTTATTTTATTGCATATGGAATTTATTTTCAACATTTGACATATTAGGCTTCAGTATCAGTCATAGGCAACCCACTTAACGTCAGCTGTTCCAAACAATCACAGTATTTGCAAATTGCATCCCGAAAATCTCTCTGATTTCCTACAAATCAAGCACCAGGATGACTTTTACATTGTGGAATTTATTTGAGGCATCCCTGCTGTGTCTTAATGCAGTGTGCATTTTGAATGAAGAGCGTTTCTTGGCTAAAAGTAAGAAAGACGTGTCATAACCTAGAGTTTCTATTTTATTTTCTTCTTAACTTAAAAAAGGTCAATTAACTTAAAGCTTATTGTCTTTTAGTCGGATGGAGTTCGAAATATTCTAATCAAGGTTTTGGTGAACAACCAAGTGCAAAGGCACAGATATTAAATTTGGTACATGCTATTAGAACTGTTGCTCGCAGTAAGTACTGATCGTATATCTTTCATACTTGATATTGATGATTGTCATTATACTCCTTTACAGTTCCACTCATATTTCTAAATATACTTACCATAGTATTTAAGTTACTCCTTGGGTAGTAATCATAAATTGATATTTGAACATTTTTGTAAACATTTTTAAAATAAATATTCAACATTTATTAATTGTACATTTACATAGGCAGTTTCAATAGTCAGCTGACTAATGTTGCATTACAAAATGTAATTAATTCAGATGGAATGCTTTTGTAATTAAGATGAAATTTATAATTAAGTAAGTTCTAATTCAGTGGTGGGCATATTTTTATGAGTGATGAACATTTCCTTGTTCCATATGTTATAATATTGCTTGTGGTTTAATCTGCTTCTATAAATGGAAGTAGCCATGACCAAATGTTGATGGAATGACAAAAAATAAGTTCCTATAATTTCATAAATATAGTCAGTAAATTTTGTAAATATTTGAAACTGGGCGAAGGATTTTAGGATTTTTATCAAAAGAGATAAAATTTATTGTTGACAATAAATGCCTTCTTATTGTAAACAAATTCTGCGAACTTGATGATATTTTGGTAACTTCAGACACAAACTTGTGTCTGCTATCTTGTCTAATTTACCGACAACCAACAAAACTAAGCAACAAAAATTATCGTTAAGGTACAAGTTGTTCCATGAAATCGATTTCCATTTCTTGTTGAACATTTCCAAATTTCTTAACGGAAGTGTTACTTGATCGCATTTAAACAAACTTGTTTCTTGCTTCTTTTTACCTGTAATGATACACGCTGATTAACTACGTACGGCTCTGGTACGGTTGTCTCACTTATCTGCGTACGTGCTGTTACTGCTGCTCCGCGTATAAATCCTTTGTTGAAAAATTCAGTGTTAAATTCAACTGCAATTGCAAGGAAATAGTGCTAAGATGTGTTAGACATTGTATATACAAGTTCATATATTAGATAAAGAAGTTGGCATGTTCAGTGGTTGCTCTTCTGTAGTTTGCTTAAAATGGTTAATTGTCAGCCATTTTTGCATCTTGTGATAAAATGTACCATCTTCGGTTATTTGCTTACTACGTCTTATTTGCGTGCGTTTTAAAATAATAGGTTTGTTTTTGTTTCAAATTTTTTTCATTGCCATTGAATTTATCAAATTGGTTAAATTTTGTTAATGTTGCAGGTGGGTTGTTGCATTCAGTAGTGAAAACCAAAACCATGCAGCCTTTCTGAGGGGGTGTCGTTATGTGCTCAGCGAACTGCAATTGGTTTGTAGTTGTGGATTTGGTTTTAACTCCGCTATACCCGTCCCAAGCCGGGGGCCTTATCATGCAAATGATAAGGAAGGAGGAGGGTTTGAGGAGTAATAACCTCATTAAAAAACCAGGGTTCAACTGGCTCCAGTTGATAGCACTCTGTAAGGGCTCCTGGTCCAGGGTTACAGGATTTAAGCAACCAGCAGCTGTTACCTAACAGCCAAAGTAAGTAATGCATATTGTTTTCACATAATACATAACTAACAATGTTGCTTTTGCAGTTCGGTGTTGTACTGTTGGAAGCTACATCAGTTGCCATCCTCAAGATAATGGAGCCTTTATCTTTATCCAAACAGCTGTTTTCTAACAGCTAATGTAAGTCATAAAGTTTCATTCTCATTTTTAAACATTAATGCAATCTGATTATGTAGGAATGTGATGGTAGCTAATTGCAAGTTAATTGTCCATCAACTCAAAGAAGACCCCGTTCTTCATGATCGTCCAGTTCATAGTGGGGACGCTCAGGTTCCAGTAGCACGGCGATGCTACCATCATCTCTTCATGCAAATCACATGGTATGTATCACATTTCAATATAATTTGTTTATTGAATGAATCCATGTAATAATATTGTTGGAACTTGATAGTAATTCATATTTCTTTTGCAGATATCTTGCCAATAGTGATTTGCTGTTTGTGGTGCAGGTTTGAGACTAGGTGTTTCAAAAGCAAAGGCATCAACGCAGACGACTGCTTTGAACATCTAGTCATTTTAGTTTGCTGTCTCTTTTTCTTTCTCTTCTCACATTAGGGGGGTTACCAATAGGAATAAATTGTTAGGTCAATTGCAAAAAAGGGTTTTTGGTGGGCACACACAATTTGGATTTTGGTTATAGGGATTCAATTAGATTCAAACGGGTTTGACTTCTTAATATTTCTTGACCTCATCCTAATTTTTTGACATTGAGCATCAGAGCTCCAACATAACTTTGTTCTTTAGGTACAGGTGTTCAGGTTTTGGGGAATAGGTCAGTCAAACACTTTTATTTTTCCTTATATGTAACATGCGTAAGAACAAGACTCATCTCGTTTGCTTGTTTCAGATACAGTAGGGCGGTTTCGCGAATCGTTTCGAATATCGCGCGCGATTTGCTTGATGATTTTCGGCCGATATAAATCATCATTAACCATTAGTTTATCGCACCTGGAGAGGTAACGAAATACTCTGCGAGTTCGTGCTCTTGTTGGCATCTTCAATGCATGCACATTTGTAATTACAATTGTGCTG
>JARJDZ010009264.1:0-13739 GCA_030264555.1 Aleochara sp. GC000083 | reverse complement strand
GCGGAGTTAAATCTTGCATGTGAACATGGAAACCAATCTCAAAATTACCAGCCATCTAAATCGCACCACTTTTTCTTTGGTTGCAGTTTTTCATCACATGATTTAACATGGAACAGCATCAAGAACACATCCACACGCTTCAATTGTCTGAACACTACTGAAGCGAGAGAAAGCGACTTAAGCGGAATGTGTGTTATTAGCATGTGCGAGAACCTCAATCGAACCTCAATAGACGAGTGCTATTTAGTCACGGAAGCCGCCTTTTTAGTAAAAAAATACCAGCTAACATAGCATGGCATATTATATAATTATAAAACTCATACCATCTAAAGATGTTCCATTTCCTCCTTATAAACACTCCATAAATGTGCATCCATAGATGTTCATAGAAAACAAAAGATGCTAATTCACAGATGCTACTGATACATATATGCATCAGAAATCTGAAACAAGAAAATCAATGAGCAAATTTGGTTCTACCTTAAAATGAACCTAACACAAGATTATATTTATAGTAATCCTTATGAGTTAATAACTCCAACAATGAGATATATGGTTTCCATGCTGCCTATATGCTTTTCATGAAAATAAACCTCCACATTCACCTTCAAAATAATAACCAACTGGATATCATTATTTATTAGAATCCACTACTGATTTCTGTTTCAGCAGTTAATACAATGCCATAAAAACTGCACATTTATAAGAACCACCTTAAAATTTCAGACTAGTCTAGCCCTAGCCAACATAAATAATTTCTAATGTAAGTAAATGTAGGTAGGTAAGCATCTAATAAAGAATAGTAATAAATGAACTACTAGAGAATTATCAGTAAAAGAAATTTCTCTTAATATATAGTACTATGCTAATTTTAAAATATTCAAAAAGAAAACTGACCTGCCCAGTAATCCAAATAACCTTTTTATTGAGCCTAATATGGTCTTTCTTTTTGTACTTCCAATGCAGTGTTTAAAGAAGACTAATATCATATTCAATCTTGCAGATGGCTGCAAATAACTAATCAGTTGGTGATCTTTGGAAACTTTTACATTGACATGAACTGCAATCTCAAAGTTGCAGTTATATAGATGCATGCAACCATTACTACTGTTCATTGTTGGTCTATGTACTCATGGTTGCAACAACCATGATGATGAAACAGAAATGCAACTCATTTGTATTAAGAAGCCCCTTTATTCCTTTATTCATAAGATAGGCCCTGCATACTGTCTCTGGTTGCTCTTGCCATTTTCCTCCTTACCATCAATATTACTACTTCATTTAGAGGCATTTAAGTCAACAGATCATTGGCCATCATGCACCAGAAATCCATTTCACTGGTGGAGCTAATAACATACAAAAGAAAACATATAAATAATATATGTTATAATGTTATATGTTATATATAGCATTTAAAACAAAGGAATGCTCATTTTAAATTTGCATGATTAGAAACTGTTTATTTGTCAATGGCCCCTCTTTCGAAAAATGACCAAACCTAGCTTTTATCATGCAAATATTATATGATTTATTTGCTCACCACAAAGTTATCTGCTGCCTTGTATTAATACTCCCAGTGTTATCCACATCAAATGCATCCAACATCTGAACTTCTAAGAGCCTAGCAAGCTATGATTGCTAAAAAGGCTTGAATGTATGGAATAATTCACTATGTCTATGAAACTGTTATCGCACTGTCGCCCATGTTATTGATTCGTTTGGAATAGGCACCACATTTATTTAAACAACCCATTTTCCATAAGCTTTACTCGTAATGTTTTTAACTCTAAACAGCTGTTTTCGATGCGATTGTCGTCCTGAGATTGTTCCTTGTATTGAGTAGAGACAGGGAAAGTACGTTCTTTTGTATAAGCCAGGCGCTTGAAATGTGTAGCGCCATCTAGCAACGCCAAATGCATATGATATAATGTAGCTACCGTAATATAGAACGCGGGACATACTTTGAAAATAATTATTATTTATAAAGTTAAATATGTATGTTGTTAAGTAATTTGACAAATAGTATAGATTATGCAGTTGATAATTAGTCAAGTCAATATCAAATTAAATAACGAACAATAAGTAGACCTTTAATTTAATGAAGAATTCCATGTATTAGAATTATGATATACTGGAAATTAAAATATTGAATAAATACAATCGAATTGATAAGATCACTTGGTTAGGATAACAACAGGTTTGATTACATTCCTATTTACCGAGTTACAGCACGTAATGTTAAGATTATCTGATAATGACAATCATTGTTCATTGTAATGATAACATGCCCATAAACTTGGAGTTGACTTTTTCCACTGATACCTGCATGGATTTTCCTTTCACATATCTATTCGTGCACCTTTATTCTTTGGCGTGTTTTCATCATTAGAACCGCAAAATAATCGGAATGTGCATACCATTTAACGATGATAATTGATATTTAATTGATACACACGAGTGCGTTGATATTCGACATAATCTCTAGCAATTCGGTATTATCGAAGCAACATGCTCGACTCTCCAGTGGAGGCATTGATGAATTCTAATTTGTTGTAGTTTACAATAGCGTTAACCGATATAAAATCATTTCGACACGTCGTTTACTTATCAGTAGCGAAACGGTGCTCGCGGCTCTCACATTGAATTGCCGAATTTCCTGCGCATTTTGCCTCGCATCTATCTGAACGGTACTCTGATTGCTCGCACAAGAAAAAGAGAGAGTTGCCACAACAATTCGTAGGCGTTAGTTTTACAGTTGCGAAGATAATGGGTGCTAGTGAAAAGGTAAAACTTAATTATTTTTTTGCGTCGTTGTTAATGAGTAACAGCGCCGCTGGTTTCATTTTCATTGTGGAGAAAAATCATGAATTGAATCACGTTAAACTCGAGATAAAGTATTAAGTAAGTGCACTTGAGCTAAATATCATTGTTTCGCACCTGAAAAGAATGCTAAGTAAAGTATGCGTTAATGGTTAAGTGCGATACGTGATTGCTACATTGAACCATATGCAATCAAACCAGGATGATTCAGTGGAGATTTTATAAGTATGTTCGTATTTTAGGGTGATAGTATCATATTGGAACGCGCCAGTTGGAGCAAACCTTTGGAATTTGTCCTCTCTTGCATTGGTTATGCCGTTGGATTGGGCAATGTTTGGAGATTTCCGTATTTATGTTATCAAAATGGCGGAGGTATGTTTATCCTATTTTGCAAGAACTAATTAAAAGAACTGAAAATAATTGAATATACATGATCTGATCAGAATAGAAAGTTATAGAAAACTTGGTACAAGATTGCTATAAAAAGGTGAGATTATTTTGTGGTTTAATGACATTATAAGAACATAATACCGATGAGATTTCAGTAATATTCCACTCGGTGAAAATTGCGGAGTTTTCCAAAGTCTCATAGCTGTTAAAGTTTCACAAAATTCATAAAATTGCCTTCATATTACAAGGCCAAACACCATTATATATCCCGCGTAAAACACTAAAATAATAATATTTATTTACAGGTCATTCTGTAATTGTTACGTGTCTATTAGAATTATAGAAAATTATAATTCAAAACACATCATGTCCGTGTTTGTTCATGGCTTCGTTCGGTTTTTTATGTCCATTGTACTATATCTGAAAGAATGGCATAATTGTTGAATTTAAAAGTACCAAATGCTTGTGACAATGGGTTATTGATTGGACAGATTCTCAATTAATTATTTCAGTGCTATCGCAGTGCGCGTTCGACGGGTGAAGATAAATCGCAAGTGTATAGAGATAAAAAGCGGAAGTGAGCGGTTTTTGAAGTGTGTGTGTCCCAAAAATGTCGACAGCGCGAACAATAAAAAACCTATGAGACGTGTGGCTCTGTCGCGGCTTGCAAGCGAAAAAAAAACGCAATTACCGTTACATCTTGAAACACTTCGAATGATTTCATTACAATCTAGAGAATGGAGAAATTTGAATACATTGCACTAAAATCTCCCATGCTAACAAACATTTCGCTTCTTCCGAATACACTGTTTGGTCTGTTTGCAAGTAATTTGCGCTGATGGATTGAATTCGGACAGGTGCGCTGTGATTTACGACTTAATCGCACTCCAACCCAGCCACTATCAGACGCAGGGCATCGCTGACGCTTATCGTGCGTCAACGTAATTAATAACGCCATAAATACAGTCGATAACTTCAATTAATACGGTGATTAAAATTAATTAAGATTCGGCCGCAGCCATCGAGTATCAGGTAAATACCACAGGTATTATGGGCTGGGACTCGCAAGTCCTGGTTTCAGGAGCAATGTGCTCTGATCACAACAACGATGCCTGGTTAAGTAGGTGTTTCTATTGTTGGATGACTGTGAAATCAAATATTTCAGTTATTACTAATACCCAAATTGTCGTTAATTTATATTGGTACATAAAGAACCCAAATTATAAATAACTCAATATTTTAAATATAATTTTCTCAACCAGCTGTTTCTAAAATGGAAGTCAATAAATTAGTTAAATAACAATTTCGACAATGGTTTGCTTATTGCATCTACTTTTGACGTGTGTCAGCAACAATTTAGTCAAATTATCAACTTTTTTCGATAAACTATATACAAGACAAGAAAAATGTATAAAGGGCAATTTTATTACGCAGCATTGCCTTAATTTTCTTGGTCCTCTTATCAATAACTTTCTTTACAGTTGCTATAATTGAACTCGTTCATTTGACATGAGAAGGTCTGAATAACGAAAGTACTTGTTATTGTACCTTAGATTGCCTATTATCATTTTCAATTCTCATGGAATTTACGTAGCTGTTTTCTTGTTTTCAAGATTTTAATTTTGCCTTCCTGTTATGTATATCATAGGTTTATCAGGTATAACTGAACCTCTTCTGCAATTCCACAAATTAATTTCAAATTGGAGGTATTTAGCTTATCTCTGTGCTTGATTTATTGACATACGTTCTTTTACAAATACAATTTTGATTTATCAACTTTACGTTAAATTCATATATTTTCCTAAAACTACAATTTCGACTTTTAAAACCCAGCACTTACGCAAGAGAAAAACCAACTGGTGATGAATTATTACAAATAAAATCTTAAAACTAAACGTTAACCCGAATCTTCGTTTGATTACAATATCCTTCATTATGGAAGTAAATAACGTTTTGTGTATCCAGCATGTATCCTTACGATTAATATTCAACGAAAACGATTAAGAAGCATTGTCCATCTCATCACTGCCGTCTGAAAAATAATATTGAATATTAAGAATTATTCAAATGTAAAGATCTCTTATTCATTAGATATGTTTTACCTGAAACCTGTGTAAATCGTATTTGTTTTCTTCGGAGAATTCAAGTCCTTGGATTTTCAGCTCTCGGATTTCGACGTCTTATGATCCAAATTTGCCTGGAACATATTGCAAACATAAACATTATGAATCAAAACGATGCATTTTAATTAGTCATAAATATTCCACAGTTCAGGAAAGTAATCCATAACAATTACTCAATTATATTTATTCGTTTATCTCGTTTCCGATCGAATTAAATGTATAAATTATTTTATAGAAATAATGGTTCAACCATCATTGCAAAAATGACATGACGTTTACATCAAATATTAAAAACAAACTGTCAAATAATGATCATATGAAATAACGGATTTTTACTCAAATCTAAACATGAAATGAACGTTAAAAGAAAGTGGGAAATGAAAATTACAGATTTTACTAAATTTGCAGATTAATTAGCAATTTATGTACATTGGATTGTTACTAATCGTAAAAATTGATAATATAGCTGTAATTTTCTTTCAATTTTGTAGATTTTATTTGCTTTTCACACGTAAAATGCTCCAGTGGGTACTCGTTTTTCCTTTAGCCGGAGTACTTTTTCCGTAATAAACAACTATATTAATTTGAGGATTAAATACTCGACATCAATTAAATAACATTGTTAGCAAAAATACAAAGTGCATCAATAAGGAAATAAGATAAGATAGTAATCGTTGACATTTTAGCAATAATAAATTTCCATGATTATATCATATTTGAAATATGATATTATCATAAAACAAATCATTACATTTTTTGTTCTAACTGCATTAAATATGAATCTGTGATTATGGAGATATTTTTCAATAAAATTTGGTTAGGGTTTCTTTATTAGTAGTTAGATTGTAAATTTAGGAAATGCAAAATTATAAACGAGTAATGCGCTAATTCGACGAATTGATAACGCTATTTATTCTATTGAATATGTGTGTCCTATTTGATATACAATATTTTATCTTACCAGAAAAGAATTGCTTGAACGTTTCACGGAGCTGCACTTTCCAAATGTGATGCAATTATTTCTGGAATGGCTAATGTCATCTCGGAATCAATAAAATTTTGTTTCCTTGGATGTCATGGCCAAGTTTGATACTAAATATTTGTAATAAATGTATTCAGCCCTTTGTTTTTCGAATTGTCAACCATTTTATTAAGAAGTGCTATGAAAGCTATTCTTTTTTCTTTTTCTAATATCGGTCATCACTTATTTTTCTTGCATAAATTTCAACTTTAGTCAATAGTAACAGCAAATTATTAACATATGATTATTTGTAACTTAAATAGACAAACTTCTAATGCTTCTTGTATTATTTTATATTTTTAGTGAGTACACCAACATTGCGATAAAGTTACACATAAAACGTAATCTTTCGGTTGCAGGCGCATTTCTTTTGACTTACTTCATAATGTTGCTGATTATGGGTATGCCGATCTTTCTGCTGGAATTGGTTGTGGGTCAATATTCGGGCGTGGGGCCAGATGAGGCATTTACTCGAATGGCGCCAATCTTTCGCGGACTCGGCTACTGCACACTGGTCGTAATCAGTCTCGTTACGATTTACTACATGGTAATCATCGCCTGGACGCTCTTTTACTTTTTCGCATCGTTCACGTCCGAGCTGCCCTTCGGCTCCTGCTCGAATGACTTCAATAGCAATGGTACGTTGAGCGAGCCCCAATGATTGCCCCGATTGCCATTATCCCCTCGGACGAAATGTCTAACCATTACTTGTGTTCCGTTCCAGGATGCTATAGCGTTGTGGAAGACTCGAAGTGCAGCAGCACCGAAACCTTCTACAACTTCACCTGCACTCCCATTGAGAAGATATGCCAGGAGAAACTGAATGGGGGACAAATGCTGAACAAGACGTACTGTCAGAATGCCACCGGTGCGTTTCACCTGAGCAAGGTGCTTGACGATCGACAGCTCGCGACCTACGAGTACTTCACGGAGTATGTGCTCGGCAAGGGCGATGCCACCTGGGAGAATTTCGGCGGGCTGCGATGGCAATTGATCCTCTGCCTGTTGTTGGCGTGGATAATCGCCTACTTCTGCGTGGTGCGTGGCGTGAAGACCTCCGGTAAGGCGGTTTACTTCACCGCACTGTTTCCCTACGTCGTGCTCACCGTGCTGGTGATCTTGGGCGCGACGCTGGAAGGCGCTTGGGACGGCATCGTCGTGTACATCAAGCCGCAATGGGAGATGCTCGCCGATGCGAAAGTCTGGGGCAATGCCGCGTCGCAAACGTTCTACTCGTTCGGCATCGGCTGCGGTTCGCTAATCACCTTATCGTCTTACAGTGATTTCAGCAATAACTGTCTAAAGGACGCGCTCATCGTAACGGCGGCGAACGCGTTCACCTCCATCTACGCGGGCTTCGCCATTTTCGCCATGCTGGGCCATCTGGCGTTCCTGCAGGACGTCCCCGTGCAGGAGGTAGCCACCGACGGGCCCGGCCTTGCCTTCGTCGCCTATCCAGAGGCGCTGCTCCAGCTGCCGCTGCCGACCGCATGGGCGCTGATTTTCTTTTTCATGCTGTTTGTGCTTGGGCTCGGCAGTCAGTTCGCTGGCGTGGAGGCCGTTAGCACGACCATTATGGATAAGTGGCCGCATTTGAGGAAGTATCAGATTTATGTGACAATGGCGATTTGCGCTTCCTGCTTTCTGCTCGCCTTACCCATGTGCGCCAATGGAGGTATTTACTTGTTTACTCTGCTGGAGTGGAATACTGCCTCATGGGCTATCCTCCTGATCGGATTCGCCGAAGTCGTGATTGTATCATGGACCTATGGTTGTAACAGGTTCCTGAATAATATGGCCGATATGCAGATTTCCCTATCAAAAATTTCGCAATGGTATTGGTGGACTTGCTGGTGCATTCTCACTCCTGCTTCGTTAATTGTAAGTCCTTCATACACTCAGCACAAAACAGTTTCTAAAATGTTGTCCCTAGGGCGTCTTCGCTTTCCAAATGGCCACCTTTTCATTAGCCGCTTACGAGGATTACGTTTTTCCTTCATGGGCATCATCATTGGGCATCTTGATAGGACTCACAACTCTTGTACCCATGCCTCTCATGGCAATCATATCTTTTTGCCAACGAAAATATGTAAGTATGAGGTAATTGAACTACTGTCATTTTATTAAGGTCCATTTTTCTATTTCCTAGTCGGGAATGGAATGGTTCAGACCCACGATGGACTGGGGCCCACAAAAATCAACTAGTCAAGAAGCTCTCACTGTAAAGGAGAAGGAATGCATGGAATCCGTTGCTGTGCACATTTAAGCAACGAGCAGATCAAATAACTGAGACTGAGATTTTAGTGATTTACTCCACGAATTCAACTGATAGCATCTTCGTTATCGTTCCTGCAATGAGATTGAAGTATATCCTCAGGTGATAATGTGATATTAGATACAATGTTACGCAAAGTTGTCATGTTGTGATCACTTTCACTGGCATCATCATAATTATTCATTATCGTGTTCATGGAATCATCTTAATTTAATAATTATTCGACACTGTGATAATCTCCAACCGTTTGGTGGCACGTCAGATGGTATTGTTGCAGTCGGTTCAGATAACAAACATGTACTATTCGCTTATCGTTAATTAGATTAAAGTGTTTTGGCAACATTTGTACAAAGGATGTTGTGACATGTTGCTGCGCGTTTTTTGTAAATTAAAGGTGAATATCTCATTCAATCTGATGATTTCTTTGATCCTTTGATGATAACATGTCAAGTATCAATTTACTAAACTTTTGACTTGATTCCATTGTGTGGCCCGCAGCATTTTGCCCCGGCAGTTAAAGCCATATCATATCTCTGGGCGCTGGCGTGAAATGGCTCCGCTCGGCGGCGCGGCGTCGCGACATGCTTCAATGAACGAGCGAACAGAGCGAAGACGAACTGGCTGGTCGCCGAGGGAAACATGCAAACAAGGGGGTGCTTTCAGCCAGTCGTCAAAAGCTTAACGGCTCGTTAGACTATTGCGCCTTTTCGGCGCGCTCGTCCGCAGAAGGGTGTGCGTTTCGGGCTGCGAAAATGGGGCCACAACCCGAAACGTCAAACTGCGCGCGTATGAATCCATTCACGCGGAGTATATGCCACTTAGCTGATGCTAGGCGAGCTTAATTAACTTTCGTTTCATTGTGCCACCAGCCAGCACATGCAATCCATATACGAAGTGTTTGCGAAATTGATTGCTTCCAATTCTTTAACGGCATAACGAGTGAATGCTTAAGGCGTTGTTGACTCCAAAACAACGCTTGCTCAACGAGTTAATTTTAATAACATAGATTAGCATGTTATTCTGTAGGCTTCACGCGGTGTTTTATAATTAAACACAATAACACCGCGAATCCATTATGGTTCAAAGTTATGAATTTATAGCCTTAATAAAAAATGCTAATAAATCAGAATTTGCGCATCATGTTTCAAGGAAGAAGAACTTCGCGTTGTTAATATTGGTTCAAACTCTTCGCAAACTTTCCTTGTTTCAATAATATATTTATTGAAAGGCTTGCGCAACGGTGAACGGTGCCAAACAAGATATCTATAATACAGCCACTTAGGGTTGTTGCTGATGCGCCTTTCTGGTTCGCTGGTAACGGTTGCCCAACGTTGGCAGACTCAGATTACGGTCAGCCAACAAAAACAAATTGCACCCACCACAGCCACAGTAGCGTAGCCATTCGATGTCGACGTTGTACGCTAGACTTGTTAGTAATTTTGTTTGTGTGATATTAATTAACAACTTTACACATACAAAATGACCGACTTTAATCAATGAATATATGAGGCATGATTGCTGCGTTGTGCATCTATGTTTTCAAACATTACAATTGGTTGCAAAACAATTTTGCAGGAATGTATATCAAACCTGATGTAGTTGCATTTGAAATTTCAGTTTAGAGTATGGATTAATTTCACATTCTGCCGAATAACTCTTTGCCATATGCTACAGTTATCTCAATTAGTATATTGTTTTACATGCATTATAAATATGATCAAAAATTACAAAAATAATGTATAATACATATCTTTCAGGCCTTCAAGGGGAGAATTCTAGTGTATAAAATCAATTCCTTCATACAGTTAGAAAATTTGCAGTAGGAAAATTACTTTCATGTGATGTCTCAGTTTAAAATATGATTTTTCACAGATACAAATCTATTGTATATTTTTTAATTCTTTGATACAAATAAATTTTTTTCATAGGTTTTATAGTTAAAGCCAACAGGAAATGTACAAGAAAAAAACATCTGGATATTCACAGGAATAATTTTGATACGAAGACATTTTTTTCATTTGATAGTGTACAAGAATGTATGCACCTTAATCCAAAATATGGCTTTCGCAATGACCATTCTGTAGTATATTCCTTCATTCTTTGACTCAAATAAATTTTTTCTATGACTAGCAGAAAATGAACAGAAAAGAATGCTTGTTAATCTAAATTATGGCTATTCGCAGGGATTATCCTGTTGTATATTGTTCTAGTCTTTGCGTTTGAAAAAGAATTATTGAACTGGTAAGTCTCAACCAAAGTAATCACTGATATTAAACAATTGTGTTGGATTGAATCCATGATCATAATCTTTGCAAATGAAACAATTAACATAAAATACAATCTCTTGATATTATGAGGTTATATTAGATGAATAAGAACCACATAAAAACGAGAACGATTTCATAAGTTTTACATAGGAGAATTAAATTTGTTGCTTTCACTTACCGGAAAAGAGTAGGTACAATGCTTCAAGAGGTCACAAATGCCCAAAAATTTGACCATGCAATGTGCAGGTTGTGCGATTTGTCAAGTAATGAAATGTAAAAATGTTGTGTGTATTGTAACCATGGAGGGAGAATTTTCATCCCTCTATGATCGTGATCTTTTTATGTGTTTTTAGGGACTTTCCTTTCCACTTTCTTTCATAGGTCATTCATTTTTGTTACTGGTAAAATAAAACGAAATTAATAATTCTTCAAATAGGTGTTTTTGCATTGGGAATGTTCTTTGAAAACAAAAGAGATGAATAATTATCCTTAGTTCTCATTTGATAAAATAATGTTTAAGTCACTAGAGGGCGCTTATAGACATATCTTTGATTCCCCCATTTGACACTTTTGTTGAATTTTTAATCCTGTTCAATAAAAGCAAAACCGGAAGGTTTTTAAATCGTGTTTCTTTGTTTGGCTTAAATTTGCCTCGCGTGACTCATGAAAGCAATGTCTTAATATGTAAATGGCGATATGTCAAAGGTAGAGCTCTTCCAGTCGGACGAGCTGTGTTTGTTTGCATTCACCTATTTATATTTCGTCCCCTGACAGCGTGGTAGGCAAGCAGCGTGAATTTGAATTTGATTGGGAATTAAATCTTGAGGAAAACAATACGTTTAACTCTCCGCCGAGGCAATCATTCACACTCACATAGGAAGCGCCGCGCTGCGCAAACAATCACCACCATCGCATCGTGCCGCACACGGAAGAGGGTTTGAATTTGTTGATTGCCTTATGTTTTCAGGCCGCCATCGCAGACGTGTTACCTCCGCAGGTTCCCGTTAAAAGAGATTTACGGCTATCCGGGCAACGAAACGTCAGATCGAAACACAGGTCAGGTGGTATAATTTACATGCAAATAAGATTAGCAGTCCTCTCGAAGAGTGGCGCGCAAGCCCAACATGCCCTCACACCGCAGCCCTCAGCAGCAACCACCTCATCCGGAGGCAGCAAGCGCGCAAATTCCTCGCCGTAATGGCTTTGCGTCTTTTGATTTTTCTCCTTTGTTATTACGATCGCCGGCGACGTCGACGTCGCCGTCAACTGTTGTTAGGGGCCGCCGAAGGCTGAAGAGGGCGAAAAGGACGCTACCTTGCCATTCCGGTATGCGCTGCACTCAACAATCTACAAGCATGCGGCCGGGCCTTCGCATTGCTGACACTGACAAATCGTCGCGCGTGTGGAACGGACGAGGACGACAATGCCTCCGGTTTCCTTTTGAGAGGAGAACGCATTCCGCCGAACTCGGCCCCCGCACCGAAATACATGCAGAAGATGTAAAAATCGCGAGCGGAGAGCGCACACCATGGCGGACGGGGAGGAAGCCAGCTATGTCGACGCAGAAATGACGAGGATAATCATAATAATAAAACAGTCAAAGAAATCCGAACCAAAGTATACTCGCAGTGAATTTTTCAAAGGCGTATGCCAACCTGCCGTTTCCGCCGCATGGCTCCGCGTTTATCTTGGTGGCAGCTAACTTTTTGACTTCCGACTTATGAACGTCACAAAAACAATGCCGGCAACAAACAAAAAACTAGGATTTGTTATGCCTTTATCTGGGAACGAATCGCTACGCTTCCTGTGTCTTCATAAATCTGAAATAATGTCCGCTGTTTGGGGGCGGTTCGGGCGACGGACAAGTCAACGTGAACATATCACCAGGAAGGATGTATTAAATATTATAAAAATAATTGCTAATACTGCTTCCCTAAATTCATATAATGAATAGAACTGCAGAACGCTTGATATGAACGTAACTATAGGCAACTAAACATACTCTAGATGCCCTTGATCCTTCTTTTTATATAATTTAAATTAGAATAATATATTTGTAAGTTAATCATATCTAAAAACCCATGAGGGTGGAAAGCAATATATCTATATATAACGTTTTTTTAAAGAATTTTTATAACGAGAATCAAAATCAAGCTATTTTTTAATTGAGACTCAACGGAGTCTCCCGCGGAGTGGCCTGCCGCGACGCGCTCGTGGCTCAGCCGAAAACGGGAGACTCATTGCGCATCGAATTTAATCGCTTATAACTTTGGAACAGTAAAAGATATTGTAAATATGAAAAGTGCCCAACAAACAACATTAAAAATACATCGATTTCTGCTTGTGAAAAGTTTATTACCTATGTTCATAGGAGATACTTACATTTATTTTTATTCAATTGTATCATTTAAGCACATTATAATATTTCATATTAAATAGAACAACATTTAAGTCAGTTAAATTCTGAATCAAATGAGATCATGCAACATATTTTTTCATTAATAGTTCTTGAGATATGGCGATTTAAACTTTACTTTCACAATACCCAAACGCTGCGAGGGGTGCTACGATGCGCTCCGCAGCAACGCAAGTCGCGGGAGACTCCGTAGAGTCCCGCGCAGCAGACTACTGCGACGGGTTTGTGGCTCACCCTCTAACGATAGACTCAACGCGCATCGAATTTAATCGCTTATAACTTTAGAACAGTGAGAAATATTGTAAATACGAAAAATGCACAATGAACAACAATAAAAAATGAATCGATTTCTGCTTGTGAACATTTTTATTACCTATGTTCATAGGAGATACTTACATTTATTTTAAAATAATTGTATCGTTTAAAC
>JARJDZ010009263.1:0-34354 GCA_030264555.1 Aleochara sp. GC000083 | reverse complement strand
ATCGACAATTCGTTGCTAAGGAAGTGAATTTTAGCCTTCACAACATCAATGTAAATCAAATGGGAGCTGCCATCATGAATTTTTCGAGGGTATGTTTCCGGTTTGAATCCCCATGTAAATTTCCATAAGACACTCTTTTGATCATAACTCGAAAACTACTGGGCCGATTTTCATGAATAAAAAAGCAAATGAAAGATCATCTTTTTATCTTTCAGCATATTCATTTAAAATTTTAAAATATTCCATAGAAAATTTGTAATTCGAAAGTAGGAATGGTTTCAATCAAAATTGAATATCTTCGAAACTAATTGAGATATCAGGTTCGTTCTTGAAAATTTCGAAAGTTAAAGAGTGGTACTTTCGTAATATGGTATCTAAACTTAAATTTTTCATAATAATCACTTGAATTTTAATAATGAAATTGATACTATGTTTTCTTACGTACTACTTTTGAAATTGAAGAATCAAACGTGTTTTTTTTTTCTAATATCGGATAGATTTGATTTCTTTAGCTATCCTTACTAATCGAATAAATAATATTTTAAATTTTCCTCAAAGAAAGTTCATCCGCGAATTTAAGTAAGTATGAAAACTTTCTACAACTTGCATATTAACATCTATAATTCTGAATATGCATCGCATACAAATCACATTACAAACTAGCAAATAATCTAATTGTGTTTTTGAGTTCTTGTTCCACATTTTCAGCATTTAATGCCGCAACCGCCGCCGTCGAGCATGAATGCTAAGCTAATGATGACTACACGATGATGATGATAGAGATAATAATACAATTACGATTCAACTCTCAGTGCAGCCGCCTACGTCGTTGGTTCGCATGAGGATTATTGTAAGTGTGTAAGTGTTAAGCAGCGGCGGGAAATGCACCAACAACAAATGCAGCAGCGAATGCATCTGCCCGGAAAATAGGGAAACGAGTAAACGAGAAAATGCAAATGCTGAGGAGAAAATGAGAACGATCGCCAGACGCGATTCCAGACATCGTTTAATTCGGTTAATTTCCTTCTTTTCGCCTCCGCTACCGCTCCCGCATCCAGCCACGAATCGTCGTGCAGTTCTCTTTAATTTTCCGCTAACACGATGTGCAACTTGTAGTTTGTAGGCAATAGTATTAAAGCCGGCACGAAATGTTAGTTAGTTATTTGTGAATGGATCTGTGTGGGTAGGAAAATTGCAGGAATTGCATTAGAGTCGTTCGGAGTTGTTATTCTTCGTTGAAAAATTGGTCGTGTATTGCTGTCTGCAGCTTTGCATAAAATTAACAACTTGATATTAAAACTGACTGTTTCATTTTGGAATAACACTCTGGTTTCATGTCGTTTGTGAGGAATATAAATGGTTCATTACAAAGTTTGGATATCCGATTCAAGCAATAAAGGAAGCTCATTTTGTAAGTTCGCGTATTTTTGAATCCCGTATACATTCGGGACCCTCACCAATGTTATTTTTTCATCAAAATATAGTAAAGGCCCTTTGAATCGTCCAAATCGGTCCATTAGTTTCGGAGATATGAAAATTTTAGAAAACTCGAGCGATTTTAAGAATTTCATATCGCTTTTTTCGCTACAAACATTTTTTTCAAATTTTTTCTTCGAACGCGATTTCTGTCGTCCCCATGACCAAAAGGGCATGAACACATACATTTTTGGAAAGTACTCATCGAGACCTACAATTTGGTTCCAATTTTTGTTTAACTGGTCCACCTGTTTAAAAGTTATACGCAGTTAAAGGAGCGAAAAAAAGCGAAAATTTTGGAATTTAAGGACCCCATTTTTTCGGTTCGGATATTTCTGAATTCCGGACAGATTCGGGACCATGACCAATGTTATTTTTTTGAAAAAATATGGTAAATGCCCTTTGAATCAGCCAAATCGGTCCATTAGTTTCGGANGGGACCATGACCAATGTTATTTTTTTGAAAAAATATGGTAAATGCCCTTTGAATCAGCCAAATCGGTCCATTAGTTTCGGAGATATGAAAATTTTTGAAAACTCGAGCGATTTTAAGAATTTCATGTCGCTTTTTTCGCTACAAACTTTTTTTTCAATTTTTTTCTTCGAATGCGATTTCTCGCGTCACCATGACCAAAAGGACATAAACCCATACATTTTTGGAAAGTGCTCAACGCGACCTACAATTTGGTTCCAATTTCATTTTAATTGGTTCAACCGTTTAGAAGTTGTACGCACTTGAAGGAGCGAAAAAAAGTGAAAATATTGGAATTTTAGGACCCCATTTTTTCGGTTCAGATATTTCTGAATCTCGGACAGATTTGGAACTATGACCAATGTTATTTTTTCGAAAAAATATGGTAAATGCCCTTTGAATCAGCCAAATCGGTCCATTAGTTTCGGAGATATGAAAATTTTTGAAAACTCGAGCGATTTTAAGAATTTAATATCGCTTTTTTCGCTACAAACTTTTTTTTCAATTTTTTTCTTCGAACGCGATTTCTGGTGTCACCATGACCAAAAGGGCATAAACCCATACATTTTTGGAAAGTGCTCAACGCGACCTACAATTTGGTTCCAATTTTAGTTTCATTAGTTCAACCGTTTAGAAATGATACGCAGTTAAAAGAGCGAAAAAAAGCGAAAATTTTGCAATTTCAGGACCCCATTTTTTCGGTTCGGATATTTCTGAATCTCGGACAGATTTGGGACCATGACCAATGTTATTTTTTCGAAAAAATATGGTAAATGCCCTTTGAATCAGCCAAATCGGTCCATTAGTTTCGGAGATATGAAAATTTTTGAAAACTCCAGCGATTTTAAGAATTTCATATCGCTTTTTTCGCTACAAACTTTTTTTTCAATTTTTTTGCCTAATGCCAAAAAGACATGAACCTATAGATTTTTGGAAAGTATTCATCATGACCTACAATTTGGTTCTAACTTTAGTGTAATTGGTGCAATTGGTTAAAAATTATACGCAGTTAAATGAGCGAAATAAAGCGAAAATTTTGCAATTTTGTGTCCTTCAATTTGCAAGTTAGGCTATTTAATTTCTCGAAGAAATCCAGAAGATCACAAAATTATAAATGAACTCACGGTGAACTCAATATTCTGTAATTTGAGACTTGGAATTCCGGATATTCAGAATTATATCATTATCATATCTTTCTTTATACACATTACGTATGCCTCCAATGTAACTTTGTTACCGCCGCCTTCATCGTCGGCGTAGCCGCCTCCATCGAGAAATCGACAAAGTGAGACCGAGTTACCATAATTTTAAAGAGCGCTTCATTCCATTTCGTTTCATTTCGTTTTGTACCATTTGACTGGACTTTTCTATATGGCGGCGACCTTCACGATTATTTATTTAAACAAATCGATCGACGCTCTATAAATTAATCACTCATCTATGGTGCTCGTCGTACACATCTATAATGGCTACATTGTGTCTTTTCTTCGGGTAGACATCAGACATCATCAAATATATGGAATGCACTCGAATGCAACGATTTCTTGCAGTTTTTTGGTTCAAATATTTTGCCATCATTGAGAAATACTACCAAATAATAGTAAAAATTAAATAAGTTGATGCCATGGAAAATATATTTATTGATTATTTTAATTTTAAGGATCAATTAATATTTAATGAAGTTGAATCTGTGTCAAGAATTCTACACTAAGAACCATAAAATCTATATTTCATTTTTATGAGTCTTTAAATAAATCGGTTTAAAGAGGACTAAAAAATTGAAATAAATATATTGTCCATAATTCAATATAAAATTATATGTTTCCTACTTTATTTTTAAAACAACGTAATTATCATAAAACAAGCTACGTTTAATATTATGGTAATTTTATACTATATAATTATATAAATTGCATTTTCCAGAAACTCATATAATTTGATGATAAAATGCAAATTAATGCACGTCAATAAATCCATATAAATCCTGCAGTATTTAATACGTCAAATTCAACTGATTTAATCATATTTCAGTGTAATTAACCTCTAATGATTAGAGATTTCTGATTAGTGTTTATTCGTACACTGATAATACAGAATCGTAATAATTGCTAACTCGATTTTGCAATTTCTATGAAATCTGCAAATTATTACAGAGAATATTTCGTCAATGACTGCAAATTCCATATTAATGAACTTATTAATAATTGCAAATCATAATGAATACTTTGAAATACTTTAAAGGACTAATTTTTTAATTGAATTTCTTGCAAACTTCTTTTTCTTTAATTGGTACTATTAACAAAATAATAGACTTTCTAAACTATGTTGTGTTTTAATTAAATTAGTTTAATTGCAAAAACCAGCCTTGCTTACAGATTTAGATTAATTTGACTTTTAGTTTCTTCTTTGGATTAATGAGAAAATAGGAAATGACAACACAAGAGAACTGTTTAGAGATACGAGGAGATTGGTCCTGAATTAAACACAAGGATTAATTACTTTGGGGGCAATTAATCATTCACATTAATTGTTTCATTACAGGTGAATTTGCTTCCTGTGTATTCCTCAGATGCTGGCTCAACCAGAATACAAATTGTGGGAAGTTGGTTTACAGAGAAATGTGCCCAGAATTAATTTATCCAAAGTTTGAGTATCCAGAAATTATTTGTTTAAATTTTAAAAACATAATAATTTTTGATTTATTCTTTTTGTTCTTTGTTTTGGTGTATTTGTTTGGGGATTAATTCAAATTTACTTCTAGGACAAATTATCCTGAAATGTGGTATTTTAAGGATTTATATATCTAAAATTCAACTTTGTCCTGTAAATATCCTGTTGTTCATTTTAACTACAAATTTCCATTTTTATGATAGAAGAAAATCATAAGCTGTCAATAACGAAATCTATTCTTTAATTATCAAATAAAATACTTTTCTAATTAACCAATCTAACTTTTTCTGTAATAACTGCGATAATTGTTATTATCAAAGAAAATATCGAATTTATCATCTTCATAAAGAATTTTCAGGAAATTTTGCAATTTAGTTTCAGCTTCCAATCGAGTCTTCCAGAATTTTTTACCGACACCAGAACATTTTTCAAAATGAGCCTAAAGGATCATTTTGCAGATTTCTAATCTTATTAAGACATATTCCAGACAATCTAACAATAAAATGTCTGGACAATTAACCTCAGATATGAAAAAGTATTCCAGCCATAAAAACGCAAAAAATGTTTTGCAAATTACATTACATGATACCCTCATATATCTTTCGTTTATTGGATCTTTCTCTAATTGATGAGTTCGAAGAATCATTAGTGAAACGAATTGAAATTTGATCAATCCAAATTACCGAATTTTTTTCGGCAACCACCCCCCAAAAAATAAATCTCCCACAGGATATTCTACCACTATAAAAAAAAAACACCTCAAAAATCGTCAAATTGTTCAAACACCGTTCAACACTTTTTTTTTGCTTTTCAATCAAACCAGGATATTGCAAAACTGACAATCGATTAATTTATCATCTGTATCGATTTTGATGACTGATTGGCACAAGTCGATGAATCCGCCATCATCAACTGCAATTGCGCGTCGCCCTGAAGAGGCAGCTCCCGATATGCAGGTGGAAATATTTCGGGGAATCGTCCGAGTTCGCGCATATCACCGACGCCTCCGCCACCGCCGCCACCGTTCCTCCTGCCTGCTCCTGGTGGCGGCGCCGCCGACATTCCCGACGATCAGTCACGCCGCGACGCTCCTCGTCGTCGCATACGCATATCCCAGGCGAGCCTCTCTCTTCCTGCTGCCCCTCGTTTTGCCGCCAACGCCAGCGGCGGTGGAGGCGGCGGTGAATGTGTTGTTCGTCATCCAGTGCGTTTCGTTTCTGGTCATGTGACATCGATCCGATCTGCATTCAAGTCGCGCGCGCCGCAAACACTCGACGATTTTGAAACATTGCCCTCCGACGCGAATGAAGACATCTCTTCAGCGAGTGCGTTAAATGAGTTTGGTGCGTTGATCGCGAGTTCTCAACTTGTTGGTGGAAAAATACGCGACGAGTGATTTTGTTCGATTTCTTTGGTAACTGGTGTAAATTTTTCATTTGGTTCTGTTTTTCTTTTCGGGGAGTTTCCGAATAAGTGCGAGTGGTCTGCGTTGGATGCGCCAAAAATGCACTTGGTTATCGATTTCTTCTTTGATTGATTTACGACTACAAGATATTTTGCGACACAACTCTTCATTAAATATCAACTCATCAAGGTAAATCGTGGACTTCTTCGTATTTTTATAGTCTAGAATTCATTTTTATAATAATTTTTAAAATTAAGATAAAGCCTTCAGAATTTTGCAATTTTTTTGCCATAAAACTATTCTAAAGAAGTTAAAAGTTAACGACAATTTTGTTTAGTCTAATAAACTATTGAAATATTTTCCGAAAAAACTGATCTTTTTATTTTTCTTTGAAGATAAATTCATATCTCCTTTTTAACTTTTAAAAACCATAAAAAATTAGTTCCATTTTGAAATCTTCTAGAACATAATTAAGAAATTTTAAATCTGCAAAATTGCAATTTCTTCTTCTTGAACTTTAAGAGACTTAGAGATAAACTTTTCAACTTGTCAAGAAAGCTGCCAAACAACATCCATTCTTTTCAAGTATTAATTAAACTCATTAATAAGCTTGCAAACTTCCGACGTCAAAATATATCCAACCTATTCCCTGAAGAATGGCTTCAGTCCATCCTGCTTTTCAGGATATTTAAATCCAAGACCTTGACACAAAAAATAATACCATATATAAAAATTTGATGCAATAATAAAAAAAATGATTGTGTTTAATTTTAGTTATAAAAGTTACTCTACTGTATTTTTTGTATTACTTAAATGCCTTATAAACCGGAAGTTATTTATTTCAAATATAATAAAATCAAAAAAAGTAAAGCAATCTTCTATGGTTAAATCTCTAAAATAGGAACCTGAATTGTAATCATTATGGCATTTCCCTTAACTGTTATTTATTACCAAATTGTGGGTGTTTATCCTGACAGGAGTGTGAAATCTATGGCCGTTCTTGTAGGAAACGATCGTTCATCATTTTCGGTATGGCCCACTGAATGGACTTGAGTGTGTATTGTGGCCTACCTATTTCGGCAGATACCGCAGATATCGCATTGAATGGAAATGTTAAGGATAATCATATTCACTGGCGTTGGCGTTTATACGACCACACCGTCCATCAAGCACAAGAAATTGATGGTTGCTTCCTGATGAAGGATAACGACCAGCATACTCGGTTTCAGGATGGTTTGCATTAAGTTCAATGCTTTGATTTAGTTTTAGTACCATTGTGATGTAAAATAGAAATTTCTGAGGTTCTACTTAAGTATTATTTGAGGATAATCATTCTCGTGCTTTAAGATATGAAAATGTCGTCTGAATCATTCAAATCGGTTTTGGAGATGTGATATTTTTGAAAATTGAGTTATTTTAAGAATTTGTTTTTGATTAACGAACTATGAGATATAAAATATGTCGATTGAATCATTTAAATCAAACCATAAGTTTCGGAGATTTGATGTTTTGTCATAAAATCATATTTTTTCAAAATTAGATCTACGATTTTCAGTTGCAAAAATTGGATATTTTCTACTACAATGATTAATTGCAGAAAAACAAAAACAATTGTATTTTTCGAACTGGAATATATGCTGCATTTTATACGAAATAAAATGAAAGCAAAACAAATCCAACATTATCTTGATGTATTTAACAATATTTCCAGTTTAAATCGAACAATAATCAATAAATAGACCCATAAAAGGGTAACGGTAGTGCATAAACGTTTATCTATAATTGCGTCTCTCGATTTATTTAAAGACCTAACAATAATATTGAACCATATCGTAATGAACAACAAATCAAATAGCATATTCAAATGAACTCGCATGTTTTTCATCAGAAATGAATGAATGTTCCAATATTTTTTCATTAATTATTCGAAAGTTTTCAAAGTTCTTTTAAAAATTTCAATGATTAAAAATGAACAAATAATATTTTCAAAAACAGTCATTTTTTTGTGTTTGTAAATACTTTGAATTCATCTATGTCCTTACATTTTTATCTATCTGGATAATTTGGCTAATTTTTCTAGCACCTTTCAATTTATTTACGACTTGATAATTGCATAGTTGATTAAATAACACAATCATCTGAAAATGAGTACACTGTTATACCCATAGCGTCCCTATCTTAACTTAATAATGCTAATGATTATTAACTAAATTATGGTGAAACGTGAACAAGCCAATGTCAGGTCGCTAATTTGTGTTGGTTTATGGCTAAGAAAATGTTCTTGTAAGCAGTAAAAGGTTCGTTTAATGAAATCCTCACAGGTGACAAATCCTTAAGGAATACGCATGTTATTTAACATGTTGGCCTTGATCCTTCGTTTCTAGCTCAGACAATTCATTATATTATCATCGTTAATTAACGCTGATGTAAAATATTCTATTTATAATTAAAAGAGCTCATTCTCATTTTTCCCTTTTTTACTATTTTCTGCCCATGTAAACATAAACAAATTCCATTGCAAATTTCTGCAGGAATTTCAGAATTTCAAATATGTAAACTCCCTCATGAAAGTTTAGTTTGAAGTATTAAAATTTTAAATCATGATTGAAAAACTGATAAATTTTTCCACTCCTCCTTTTTCCAAATACATTGGACCAAAGTCCAGAACTTTCATAAATATTTCCATCATAAAAACAGCTTGTTAAAATAATTAGATCATCATGTTTTCGGTTGATTGTAATTAAGATAAACCGTTTGTCTATAAATAACAAAAAGAATAACACAATAATTACAGATGTCTGTAGGTATCTCAAAGCAGAGTGAAATCGAAAAGTTATCCTAAAAATAACGCCCCCAAATAGCAAACTGGACAACAAAAAGAAGACGCGGAAAAAAACGAAACTGAGCAGAGTTTGCTGGAGCTGCAAATACAGCTCTCACCCACATTTCGATTTCGACTTCTAATTATAGATGAGTTTTAATGAGTTCATTACGGCCACCGCAGCCAGAGGCAGCACCGGCTGATTGCATTACAGCCCAAATGCCATTTATCTCCAACTTCTCTCCTCGTGTCACTCTGGACGCTTCCTTTCCGCGCAAATACTCGGATGTCGTCCGACCGCATACAATATTCGCATCAAGTCGATGGCGGGCTTGTGGAAATGCGGACTTTGTATCGGATTATATTTAGTTTATGTATGGCTAGTGTGCAAGTTGTGAGCTAAGCTTCAAGTCGGTTATGAGTAACTCAACCGGGCATCGATTGCATCTAATTTATTCATCTTGTGTTAGTCCCATTTCTTTGGTTCTCGTGTGCTGGTAGAAAACTACGTTTCGTCATTAGTTCGAATCTATTTTGTATATCCACGAAATGAAGTTATTTTCAGTAATTTTCCATTTATCATTATGTTTTCCAGGACTGTTAGTTAGATAATAATGATACAATGTCTTATAGTGAATTGAAGAATGATTGATTCTTGCGGATTTAAGAGATTTATAAGTTTGCTAATGATTGAGTAATTTTTATAATTGAATAATTATTTTCTGAAAAAATACTTTTTTTCGAAATTGACTTATGTCCGCAGAAGATATCTTTCATTAAAATTTTAAATCCATAGTTTCAAAATGAAATTATGAATCAATGTATAATTGAAAATTTATAAGACTACATTCTTTGATTTTCTTTGAATTGAAGAAAATGTATTTTAAGCAATAATTTTAAAATATCAAAGTCGAGTTTTAACTATTAAATATTTATTCCCAGGCATTCCAAATCTTATAGTTACTTGATCACTGAACTCTTGAGGATTTAAGAAGTTGATAAGTTCGAAATTGATTGAGTAATTTTCATAATTTAATAATTAATATTTTCTGCAAAATAATATTTTTCTGACTTGTTTAAAGTCATGAATTGCTAACAGGAGATATGTTTCAAAAATTCATACTTTTTTGATTTTTCTATGGATTCACGAATGTAATATAAATTTTAATAATTTAGATATCAAATTTAATAAAGTAAATATCTAATAATCAGTCATTTCAGTGTTATCAGAAGAAAACTTAAATAAATATGGAAAAACCCTATCATTATTATTGCATTTCCATTTTACCATCAAACCATTAAAAACTACATTAGTCCTGTAAACTTTACGATACTACTATCAACTAATCTAAGTTTAGAATACTTTCCAATGTTTTCTAATTTGGTTATAATGCATTTCCCATTATCTTATCCAGGAGAAAAAGTAATTACATTCAAGTGCACCCTTGAAAATTCTTCGTAATTCATTTTTCAATTATTCATAAAAGTTCTTATTCCCAGTATTGTTATAAGTGGTCTAATTGACATTTTGAGTAAATATATTTATTGATTCCTCACCAAATATAGATTCTACATTTTACTTGCAGTTTTCTGAAGAACTCAGCATATTTTCAATGAAAAATTAATCACCTAATAAAATGTTGATGATTCAATCTTATAAAGTCATTTTTCATTCCCAATGCAAAGAAACGACTTAGTTTTTGCATAGCAGATTAAAAATTCACATCAATCAAAAAAGTAATAATTAACTTTTTTGAAAAGAACTATCTCTAAAGGTCTAATTTTATAACCATGTGTGGATTTTCAAATTTTGCATTTAAATTACTAATCTCTTTGAAACTCTTCCTTCCGCAATTTTCTTCATCTCCATATCCGATGAATACATTGACTGGTATTTTGCATATGTGGAACACTGAACATATCAGATCGAGGCTTATTGATTGGATTCATTGACACAATGAGGCGCAGGCCTTCGATGGCAGTAACGCAAGTAATGAGCGAGAACGCGTACAACCTGGCAAACATTCGGTTTGCTAAGCTTGCTAAGAGAGTCTCCCATGTAGACTGTAGAAGGCAGCGTGAAACGCATGAATTATTTAAAGTCAACTTCGATTAGTTTGCTACCACGACGACGTCGACAACGACGCCGACATCGCCATCGACGCCAACGAGGATGATGATACCTGATGACGATTTAACGCGCATTTTTGAAGATAGTTACAAAATGATACATTCTAACAGGTAATTTAACCAATCTGAGGTTTAGAGATAACCAGTATAGAAAATAAGAAACGAATTTGAATAACAGTATAAATTGTACCAACCTAGAGATGTCTCTGGATCCATTGAAGTTTCCTCGAGTCGATGAAATCCATGTTTACAATTCGAAGAAATTTGGCGATAAGGTCATGAGATATAAGCGAATATTCATATATGGGACGTATTCGAGTCAAAATCATACAAAAATCACATGATATTTCATACCTGAGTTTGTCATTGAGTTGAATGCTTGAAGATTATTTTGGTGACTTATCGTGAGGTTTGTAGTTTGTTTCATTACCATATTTGGTCATGTCGCATGTCGTCAGAGAAAATTGCAGAAATATCGTTGATTGTTGCTTGATGATTCGGCGTCGAAGAAATTTCCAGATGAATCCATTAGAAATTTGTTAGTAAACGATACATGACAAAATACATATGCAAATATTTCTAGTAAAAATGATACAAGAAACACATCGAATAATTTCATACCTTTAGTTTATCAATGAGAAGAATGCATTGAGTATTATCTTTCAGTGAATCATCGCAGAATTTGCAGTTTGGTTCCACTACCATATTTGGTCATGTTGCCATCGAAGAATTGCAAGTAGAGTGGGTACAAAAAATTGCAGAAACATCGTTGACAGTTGCTTGTTGATTCGGTGTCGAAGAATTTCCAGATGCATCCATTAGAAATTTGTTAGTAAACGATATATGACAAAGTATAAATGGAAATATTTCATGTAAAAATTGCAAAAGAAACACACGAAAAATTGCATACCTTTCAGTTTGTCAATGAGTTGAATGCTTCGAGAATTATCTTTTCGTGACTTATCAGTGACGTTTGTAGTCTGCTGCGAATTCCATATATGGTCATGTTGTCGTCAATGAATTGCAAGTTGAGTCGATAAAAATTGCACACATATCGTTGATTGTTGATCATTGATTGTTGATTGTTGATTCGATGTCGAAGAATTTTCCAAATAGGTCCATCAGTAATTTGTTAGTAAACGATACGTGACAAAATGCGATGGAAAATATTTCAGGTCGAAACACGTTTTGCAAATAATTCTTGGTTATACTTTCCTGTTCAACTCACGTCTTTCAGATCCTCCGAATTCACCTTTTTCGGGCCAGGAAAACATGGGAAGATTCCATCATTCCATCCAATTTGGGCTGATGACATGTCCTTAAAAACTCACGAAAACTCACAGACTCACTCACAACTAATTAGTTCTTAAAATATTGCACTACTTGATGAACAAACTCAGAAGTACGATGTGAACGCATGGTCGACCATTTATTTACTAAAAAATTGCGTGCAGTGAATTGAAGTGTGCAAAGATAAGATGCAAAAAACGCGTCACAAATTTGAGCATTGCAAAATTCTAAAATTGACCTGCTATAGACATCTATTGTTGAATGCAATTTATTGATTCTTAAACTAAACATTTTCAAATAGCTAAGATCTGAACCATTGCAAATTCAACAATGTTCATTAATTTAACAAGAAAAAGAATATTTAAATATATATTTATTTATAAAACTTTCTGCTTTTTTCCATGCCTTTGATAAATATGTTCAAATCTTTTCAGGACCACGAGAAATTTGTTTTCTTGACTTTGCTATGAAACTTTCTATTAAACTATGAAATATTTGCAATTTTCTAATTAGCAAATACTCTTCGTTATTCTTTAGATATTAATCAAAAGTGATTTAATTATCAAATTGTTGACTAAAAATTATTTACAAAAAGTATTTTATGGATATAAAGTTTAAATGATACTTTCGAGAATTGACAAGATAACTTTAAGAAAAATTCCTTCCTTAAAAACTCCCAACTACAACTTCTTTGCACCTATGTACATAGTTCGAGAAAATAACAACTTTTGTGGCCGCTTTGTGCAAACTTTGCCAATAGCTGAAGGGCACCAAGGCAAAGAACTACACCTCGACCAAAAGTTGCTCCTGCTTCAACACATCCTTTGTTTATCCCTGGGCGCACCAAGAGGGATCAAGGCAGTGTGCTGTTTTGTTTTACGTCTCTTCGACGTTGGTTTACGACTGCATCGCCTTCAGCATCGTGTAGAACGTCTACAATTTTGTAGGTAAACTCGCTCCAATGCGAACCCGAACGCGTTAATCTAATTAAACAAGCGCGCACAATGCGCTCGTAAAACGCGCAAAAGAAAACGCGACCGTTGTAGTAATTATATTCAGACGCAATGACGTAACATTTTTTCCATACATTATTGCTTTTTTCTGCTCCTGCTTGCTGCTTATCAATTATAAACGTTGTGTTTTATGGATGTGGGTCGCCTTGTAACCGTGTGCATTGCCTCCATGGAAGTGGACTTCCACTTGGTTTTCCGACTTTTCCAGCATTTATTTCCGTTGCGTTCCTCGTTTTTCCAAATGGCAAGTCACATAATAATTTATACCTGCTTCATATCGAGCAATTATAATGAGGGGAATAAATTACGTGCTGGTTTTAATTGCGTGTAGAAGGATCCAATAAAAAATATTGAGGAATTATATCATTTAATGTTTGGCTCATAAAAATGTTCATTTCTGGCAATCAGGTTCGTGATTATGTAATTTTAGGTTTTATTCAGATTTATGAATCAGTTTAGGATTATGACTTTTATTTACTTTCTAATTTTTTTTCCTTGAACGAATCCTGAAATTTTCATGAATTACAAAATCATATAAAAATGTTTAAGTTTAAATTAGCTCAAAAAATATTTATAAGGATAATTTTAATCAAAAATTCTATATTATTTTGCCCTTGTTAAGACTGAAAATAAAAAAATGTATACAACAACATTTACATGTAAATCCTCCTTGGAAAATACCGAATATCGACAACGTTGTGTGCGCACCGGAAAGTAAACGATGTTTACAAGATTTTTTAACGTGAATGGGCGTTAAAAAAGCTCCACGTTTTCTCGTTGCTGGCGAGTAAAATTGCGCACTTGAAGGCAAATAAACAACTTGTTTATTAGGCTGAAATAGGTTTTCAGCGCTTACCACCAGCTGGGAAACATAACTGACCCATCATCCAGCATATCCTTGCCAGCACCTTGCAATCACCAACTTCAATGCATCCATCCATCCCACCCACACACACACATAGTGTTCCCATCTCTCCAGAAAGCAAATGAGTGCATCTTTAGAGCGCACTTTATGAGCCTCAAGCCTTTGCTAAATACATGGGAGAGTTCATAAATTCACTGCTTGAACAGGGCACTCATTTCAAAATAAACGACGTTTCGTTTTCATTGCGAACGCGCCGAACCAAATCTTCTGTTTTATGATGCGACCGTTTTGCGATGACTTATTAACCATTTCGGGAGTCTCGGGTTTTGATTTATTGTGCAGGAAATTCTATTGTGCAGTAAAAACTAAAAATAGGATGGATGATGTTATGACTATGTCCTAGAGAGGTCACATTTGTTACATAGCAAGATTTTATGATTTATCTACTTTGTTCGTTTTGAAAACTCATTATCATTTTATTTTTCAAATTATAAGGTTGCTAGATTGGTTATAGTTTTAATTAAGGATCATTTTGAAATCAGGTGTTAATTTTTCAATTTTTTTATGTAACACATTCCAAACTTTCTTATATTGTAATTGTTTGATATGTTAAATCATTATCCTAAATATTGATCAAAACTTTTTTGTTATAAGGAAATTAAAGTTTGTTAAAATTATCATAGGAAATAAGAAATTTTGTTATATCAAATCCTTGGAGTGAAAATTTTTCCTAAAAACTATCATTATAATGCATTCATTGAAAAACTTATGTAAGAAAATTCAATTTTGTTACAATTGTCAAAGAAAAAGGAAATTTTAAACTTCAATCTGAAGTCACATTAAATAAACTACCACAGATCATAGATTTCCTGGGATATCTTCAGAAACTATGAATTTTTTGAAAATTGATTGCATCTAAGAAATTTCCTAAGCAATGTATATATTTGGTTATAATCAATATCAAGGATTATTGGTACCCGGAAATCGAAATAGAAAAAAACATCAGAAATTTATGATACCTATAAATATAATGATAATAGTAGGTTTTATTCTAGATCGAGTATATTTATAGAAATTCTAATTTTGCCGCTATTATTAATATTACAAACATTCATTATTTAAGGTAAAGCAGTATCTATAAATATAATAGATATATATCAATGTTTATAGCATAAAATCACATAAATCACATAGATTTGATATAATGACAATTACCTAAATTTTCTTAAATAAGAACAAACTTTATAAGCATATACCTAAAAAAGATTCTATGATTTCAGAATTTCATTTTTTAATAGCTTTGACAAAATAGATTCAAAATATCCTTATCCATCAATGATAGTTCTCTAATGTCTTTTAAGCCTTTATTTGATAAATTTCTGAATTTGAATTTATTTATTTTCTTTTCTTTTCAGGTAAGACCTTCTAAATTCAACCTCCCACATCACGATTAATAGTCCTGAAGGAAATTTACAAGGATCTACATTCCAGACAAAAACAACCATGTCATTCGTCCTTAGCACGTAATAATAATAACATGGGTTTGTCAATGTTATCCCAACGGATTTGTAAGCCAAACGATCCCGACTTGCACGCAATTACTGTGAACCAATTGAACCCGCCTGAAACATCTGAGCCAGTTCTCAAAGGCCCATCGTGGAATCGCCCATTCTTCTTGTGTTCTTCTTGCGTTTTTGCGAGCTCCACTGCGTCCGTTGTTTGCTCATTAGAGACACTAATCGTAGCTGGTGACTTATCGTAATCACGCATTTGTTTTGCTGACGGTGGTCGAGCCATGGGTCATGCAGCCAAACAAACACACATTTCTCGCAATGCGTTACGTTTTATTTGCCTGCCGCCTAATTAATTATTCATCAAGCCGCGCACATTCCCAACATGTTCGAGAACAATCGATTCACATGCTGAGGAAGGCTACAGTTGTTGTTTGTTCGTGAGGTTATATCACATCGTTTGTTTATTGAAGTTCCAGCAGGACGAATAATTTCTACTCCTGATGAATTTTGGAAATGTAAACGGTTCGTATTATGTAATTTATTTTGGGGGTATTTTCTGTTGTTTTGAACAATGCTACAAGTTTGTTATCCTGGATTTTCAGTTATATTATCCTTTACAAGGTGATTTGATTTCTTGGAATTTTCCAACAAATTCTGTTATCCTTCTAGTTAAGTTTTCTTTTAGCTATTAATTAGTTGTGAAATAATTTAGCTTGCAAGGATAATTTTCAATTACTTTTTTCTTTTAAATAAAGATTTTGTCCAAAAGAATTCTGTGCAATATAAGATTAGAAGAAAAAAAATATCCACCATTAAATGTCTTATCTTCGTCCTATAACCTTTAACCATTATTTTTTATCTTTTAGCTTTGTCCAATCTTTCACTGAGCAGTCCTTTCTAGCCTTGTGAAAGTTAATTCGAATTCGTATCGTGTCTAAAGGATATAAAACATCCAGCCTATTTACATTCCGAGTAACATATTGTTCGCAACTTGGCAAAAGCCACTCGCAGTTCGAAATGTGACATCTGCTAAAACGAGCGACTGCTCTCTTCCGGGTTTCTTCACGAACCCAAAGCGAACTTTCCATGGAAATCATTTGTATCTATCTACGAATCACTCCAAATGTAAACACGGAAAAGCCAGGCTAATACTCTGATTGTAATAGATACCATTTGGAGACATCAACGTTCACATTACTTTCGTTTATTGTCCATGGAGTTCAGACATCCAACCTGATAAAACCTGGTAATTAATCTTCCTTCGTTTCCTTTCCTATTCTTTTGGCTTTTATTTTTTTTCGTAAACATTCGTAAACAACTCCAATACAAAATTTAACATAATTACTTGTCATATAACGCATTTTCAGATAATTTATTGAGTGTATTGGAAACTTTTCAATTTTGTGAAATAAATTAAATAATTTGGTCAAAATAAATCGACTGTTTATATAAGTTTATGAAATGTTTGTGGAGATTATCCTTTTGCTCCAAAACAGAGAATTAATTATAAAAGTATTAATATTAATCAAGATTAAAATATGGGCCAATGAGAAAACAATTAAAATTGCAAATTTTCCGTTTTCCCTCAACAAACACGAAATTAATCTTCCTCCGCTTACTGTCACAAACAGTGGGCAGTGATTATTTGGTGAAATTTGATTAAAAATAATGAAAAGCCTCAACGGTATTTGCATTTCACGCCCGAATGAAGCAGAATTTGGCTGTTATGTTTTTGGGGCCGGCGCCTCCACCATTTTACAACCGCTCGTAAATCCACATTGCAAATACGATGAGGAACGCAAAATGCTGTATCATTCATTTCATTTCATCGAATCTAATGAGATTTAGTATTTGCAAACCACTCCTAGTTTGCGGTTATGCTAAAGGTAATTTGACATATTGCAATTAGTGAAGAGTATAGTCTAATTATTGCATTATGGGCAAATAGTATTTCAAAATCTAAAAGAGGATTAAATTCAAACAATTTATCCTGAGCATTTTATGACAGGATTTGATTTATTTATTATCAAAATTAGAAAGATAAATATTATATTTTAAACAGAGAGAATTGTAATGATCAATCACCAAATTTTATGCCTCAAAGTAATCTTATTTTTTATTAGGATTCCCATTGAAAATTGCTTCCAACATAAACATTCAGTACCATATTTCTTAGAATCTAATTTTGGTAAACTTCCTACAGGAAGTTATGAATAATAAAACCCCCAAAACATTTCTTTCCAAGATTACTTTGCAGTCATCCATTTCCAGGAAGTAGAAGAGAAAAACAAAATTTCATCATCATCTTTTCACTTCTTCAATCGGAAACTTTCCCTAATTGAAAAACCGCTGCCTATTTATCCTCAAATACAATTCAACATGTGGTACATTCCACATGAATACATCCAGCATCCAGAATTCTTCCAGTTCATTCAATATGTAAGTGAAACGGAACAAAGCGAGCGCAACTATGAGACTTGCGTGGGTGCAAAGAAACGAATGCATACGAAATATGAATGCAGAATGTACAGAATGGCGTACACGAAGGACATTCCTTTGTGAACGCATTCTGCCTTTCATCAAATTCTCCCTTGACTTCACTTCCATCGTCGCTCCCACATTTAGCAAACATTGTTTGGAAGTGTTTCAGCACTCACTCTTTGCTTTCAGCTCCAAGGAATCGAGCGCTTCGAGTTTGTGATGAGTTAAATTTATCCCAGACGAAATTTCGGCCCCGAATCATAATACGATATACAGGATTTGGTATTGAAAGTTTCGCGTTTTCATTGCTAACAGAGCCAACATCAGCAGGTGAACGAGTGAGTTGCAAAATTTGGACGTGCTGTTTGTATGTCTACTTCAATTACACGTACATTTCATTCCTAACGTTCGTACTTTCATTTTTATCCAATTAAAATCTCCTACCTCAGCTGTAATTTCATAATGAATTTTGCGTGCTGTTTTTCTCCAACATGGAAAATGTATATTTTGTTAAACCTGAAAAAATGTATCCTTTCATTTTCTTTATATTTCTCTGTGCTGGAGAAAATACATCAAGGAAATTTCAAAATTAGAAATTTACTGCTATAAAGATTTTTCTTGTTTGTACTTCCTGGTAAAATCGTGAAAGGGTTTTCCAAAAATAGATGGAAAAATTGAATTAATAAATTACTTCAAGACAATTATGAGAAAAATAATTCCATCAACGATAGAAAATAACCCAAAACAACAAAACAAGTAAGGAAAACTACGATAAGAAATGTGGTTGTTTTTTCTTTTCCCCATATTCCTATTATCCTTATTATCCTTTCTATATACGTTTGTCCATTAGCTCCAACTGAGCTACAATATTTGGTTACATCAGTTGGTTGGTTCACAACTGCGCACGAATTAACGCCGAAGGAAAAAGAAATTCATTTATCGACGAATAGCAATTATAAATAAATAATAAACGATGCAACACGTGAAGCCAGATGGCTCGTAATTAACGAATAATTATTTTGATATTATTCTACTGAATGTGCACGCATTCGATATGAACATTCGTGTCACGAAATTCTTTCTTCAAGAGGTCAAGGATTTTAGTTGTTATAGAAATAAAATATTTAAAAAATGAGTGAAGAAATGTTAGAAAAAATAACTGAATTTTTATTGAATTCCATGTATTCCAAACAATTTTCTACCTTGGATAGATATTTTTATGGCATTACTCACCTGAATTTATAAATATTTGAAGGCATCTTTGATGTAGCCCATCGATTGTGCGTTTGTTCGTGCGTATCCTTCGATTGAAATAGAATATTGTGTCAGATATAATTTATTCACATCCAAATACACGTGTATCGTATATTCAGACATCATCGTCCTTGTTAAATTGTGTCAAATTAAAACCACAACAAGCTCTTTAAAATTGATTAAAAAAATTACAACTAAAATGAGAAAAGTTTATTTTCCATGGCAAGGAAAATGAGACAAAAAAATAATAATCGTGCTCTGAGAGAAAATGGAATTGGAATAGGTTTTATCATTCCCATGATTCCAGGACAATTTCTCTTGGGAAAATCTGAAAAAAAAAAAACAATTGGACACCCCCTGCAGATAGTAGTTACAATCAATTCTTTCACTTCCATTTTTGGTCCGCAATTTTCCCTTGATCAAAGTGTCAGAAACATTTTTCTTCCTCCAGAATTCTTATTTTAGAAGTTCTTTTTAGATCCTGCATAAATGAATAATTATTGTGCAATTTTACCTGTAGTTTAGCTCTCCAATGGCTTTTGCAAGTTTGCTCACAAGTTTCCTCCATGCAACATAGAACCTCAAGAAGTTTATTTAAGGAGCAAACATTTCGCGTTTGCTTCCAGCAATTAATTAACAGCGCTTCACCGGTGAAACAACTCCCCTGAAGAACTCGGGTGTACCACGGCACATGGAAAGTCTTCCAGGCGAAGAAAGGGGAAGGCAGAAGTCCTGGAGGATGATGGAATGGTGCGAGGGTTGCTTTTATCTTTACTTGAAGGTTTAAGGTATTAGAGGAAGATGTCTTGGTGGAGAAACTTTTGCGATATTGTATTCCCACGCTTCCACGTTTATCGAAGGAAAAACTCATTCCTACGTTCTTCATTTCTTCATTCCGGGCGAGTCTTGAGGAAAAGACCACCTGAGGATGAAAAAAATAGGAAACAAAAAGTTTCCAGTTCATTTCACCACGAGTTCCAGATGAAGATGAAAATTTATATTTGGAAGTTTACTTTTAGATCGTCTTAAGGTTTCATGTATTTTTGAGACTTAATTCTTAACTTTTTTCTGTGATGTTCTTAGATGAAGTTGAAGGAATTATCTGAAATTTAGATTGCGTGAAATTTACCTTGAATTTCAAAAATAAACATATCAAAAAAGTAAAAACGTTTGCAGATCCTGAATCTGATAAAAATTGTTAGAAAAGAAGGATTTCTAAAAGAAAAAACTTTTCCTCAAAAATGCTACAAAATTACTACAAGGTATTAGAAAATAAAAGTACCAAATACATTTCTCAAAAAGTTGCAAATTGCAGTTTCAAACGATAAGAAAGTTCCATGCTCCTTGGAGAACTCCCCCCCACATCAAACCATTGACCACATTGAATCCTTCTTCCACATTAAACATTTTCCTCCCAGTTGACTCACTCATGAAAATTTCATATCGCACTTTACAGCTTCATACAACTACAATTTTCTGCAATGTTGCATGTCTCCTCCTTCTTCTCCTCCTCTTCCTCCTCCTTGTTGAATGTGTGCATGTCGACATCAACGAGTCCTTTCCACTTATCCGTTATTCGCATTGCGCATTAATTATGTAGGAAATGCGGCAGTGAACGAAAGCAAATACTTGCCAAATGCACCATACATTCCAGCCAATACCTGCAAGCATTTTTCCTATTTTCTTGCGTTTTCCTCCTCCAGCCCCTTTTTCCAGTTGGTCCTGTTGGCACGCATGCAAAATTACTGCGCATTGTTGCCAATAACTAATTAAAATTTCGCATGCCAATAGTTCATTAATGCCAGGACAAAATTATTTTTCAATGCAGATATGAAAATGCAGTACGAAAGGGAACTTTACAATGCTTAAAAAATAAATGAGCTCTTATTGTGGAATTTTCCATGAGAAACTGCAGGACAATATAAGAATGAGTTTATATAGAAATGAGCAATAAAAGCGAAAACAAGCGAAGTGAAATGGAAGTTTGTAATGGTAAAATATTCTATTTGACAATGACACTTGTCATTGACGAGAAAGAAACATTTATAATGTTCAAGGATGTCCTATTAATAACTATTAATGAGACTCAATCGAAGAACGATGGGTGATGTAACGTGATCAAAGTGCATCGATTTTATTGTTATTTCCAAAGGATAATTGCATTAAAATTATGAGAATATTGTGTCTCTAAAAGACAACCTAAATTATATGGGGATTAAAATGTTGCAAAATCAAATTTATATGCTGAAACAAAGGTTATTTATTTTGTAAACCATAATTAGGATTATATTTTTGTTGTTAAAATCATTATCCTTAGAAATTCAATAACAGAAAACTGTATGCAATTCAAGTTGCAATGCATTTCGTACTGAATTTAAAATCACATTTATCATTTTTTTTTCAGGAAAAATACAATGTTAACATTGAATGCTACTTTGTTTCATTTTCTTTATTAATTTTTTATGAAAGGAAACTTTCTCTCGCCAATTGAACTGTATTTACCTTAACCAAAAAGTGAGCATTCAATTCCATGATAGAAAAGCTACAAGAAAAATCCAAACTCAATGAAAAGCAATCCGTCGATCTATATTCTATTGTTGAAATGGTATTTCTGATAGATATGGCTTTTATATCAACATCCGCATCTATTATTTCAATATATCCGAACTATGCATTTTATGGAAACCTTCTTCCTTTATTTTCAATTTTATTTTCATGAAAGCTGTACCATCATAACATTGCCTGCTATAGAGTAATGAAATGAGTTACGAGTGGAACGCATTTTCCATTTTCCTTGTTCGGTTTATTTCATTTTTGCGCGCTTGATACGCGGAAAATTTGTTTTATAGTACAATGAAAAGCTGCTTTTCTGCCTTATTTCACATCAAGATGGGAATAATGTCTGCAATAAATTATTGTTCGAGGACAAAATTTACAAGTTATTAAATGTCTTCTTAAGAATTTCTTCAACTAAATAATTTTCTTAGCTGGTCCTAAAATTTTTAGTAATTCCAGAATGAAATTAAGATGAAAAAAATTTAATTTACTGGACATGGGACTTCTTGGAGCATATACGACATGATATTTCACCCTGAAAAATCACGCCAAGTTGAAAACATTACCAAAGAGTGAACATGAACCAACCGCCCACAAACAGCGCACGATAACGACGCTAGACGTGAAGGGGAAAAGAGGAAAACGAGATTTATTGCTGGGGAAAATGGGAAAACCGTCGAACCAGTAAAAATCCCACTCGAGACCGCTTCCAACTCCCAACATTTCAGTTGTGCACTCTTCATCCAAAGAGATGTTTACATCCCTGAGCATCCAGATACCAAGCACGCTATCAGCACATTATGTGCACTTACCCACTAGGTATATGCACTAACACTAACCAGTTAAGAACGACACACCTGAGGGATACAACACTGCAAAATATATAAGATACGTCGATTCGAACATGAATTATGGAAGTTGTACATGTTCTGAGATTGTTCTTTATTACCGAGAGCTCTTTCATTCTTCTTCCATCGCATTCTGCGTTCAATGGAGCACTTCAGCCACCTACGACCATTAAGCACTTGAGGAATCGCATCAAATGCCACTCCTAAGATGAACCATCCCATTGGAATCCGAAGTTATTTATATCTGCATTTGGGTTTCTGGTGCAAAAATAATGTAATGGAATACAATTATTTGCTGATTAAATTTGGTCAGACTTGATGGGGCCAGACAAATTCATATCAGATGTCTGGATGGCTGACGGTTGAATGAGGTAATGTAATTTGATGGAATTGAGATTGGCAGACTGTCGGCAAATGTCAACGGGAGTAATCGACACTTGTCGAAACAACACGCTCGTAAAATGTGCAAAAAATTGCGCTATAAACTGGAACTATTCATTGTTTGCATTTTTTTCGGTTTTTATTAACGAGAAGCAAACAAAGCTGTCTACAGTTTGTTTATTCTGGTTGGCTCAATAAATATTTATGCAATTTTCAATGATTTATTTATGAGAAATCAAATTTTTACATTTCTGGAAAGTTTTATTTTTGAGGGATCAAGTAATTTATATTGCAAAAACCAACAAACTTTATGAATACATCTTCATCATGATTCATTTTCTAATTTTCCATCACTTTTTCCTTCTTCTTCTTCCAGCTTGCAAACATTTTTAATTCCCCATGATATTAATTCCCAACGATTTCTCAATGTCCTCTTCTTCTACTTCTTTTCCGCAGTTGAAGGCGCCAACAACTTAATCAAAATGCAATAATTCTATACAATTACGGGACGTTGAACAAACAAATAATTTACGAGTATAACTTAATAAGAAAACTTTGATTGGACTTCAACAGAAATCGTTCCCTGGAAAACTCGAACCTCACAGAATCCACTTAAGAACTTCCTTCAACTCGATTTGGTTTGTTTTTAAGTACTGCTTACTTAATTAGCCGTCTTTACACATTACAAGTCTGTGACATGTACTACCAAAATTAAAAAAGATATATCCTAAAACAAAGAAGAAATGCAAAATTTTAATATAATATGTTTTCGATTAATTGAATAGTTTGAAAGTTCTGTATTTCGTGAGTATATGGAGTTCAGTAATTGGATCTCTAATGAACACAATATCTTAATTAATTTAACGTCGATCACATATGTGACACGATGTTTAGAAACTAATAAGCTCATATTACAGAAGTTTCCAGCAATTAGAGTTCTAGAAGTCAACTTTAATTAAATTCGTCGACATTTTATTGAAATCAAATTTGTTCATAATTAATTTAGACTTCTAAATAAATGAACAAATTCCATTCAACCTTTGGAATATAACTAACAGACCTAAAAAATAATTATTGTACTCATCAATTATTGCATTTTAAAACTTCAGTGAACAGTGATTAAAAACTCTAAAAGTTTGCATTCAATTAGAAGCCATCAAATTCAACAACTCTTATCAACAAACACATTCATTGTTGTCAGAAGTAGATAAATGATAAGTAAACAAAATATTATCGTGTTATGTTAACATGTCAGCCTAATAATTTCTAATAATGTTCATCCCTTTCATCAACATACTCCAAAGTTGAACGTTTACTTGCTTCGAATTGTTGAATTTCCAAACAAGTTGAGTGTGTTTAACATATAGACAAGTTCCTTATCAGGCCGGAAACGCATCCATCTATTGTCATAACAGAACCGGAACATAACTGGTTAAGTGCACATAACTTTTGAATTAAATAATCAAAGTTATCTCGACGCAAATTTCGTGCAAGTTTAACAACAAAATGAATGTTGGTGATGTGGGTGACGTTTACTCTTCTGCATTTTGACGAATAATACAACATAAGATTGCAAGTTGCTATCATTTGTTGGAAAGTTTTCAATAAATTACAACGAGAGCACTAATAATAACGTCGAGTGCAATTGAAAAGTTTCAATCTGAAGATGGAAGAAAAGTTTTAACAAGGAATATTTTTTGTCCTTATTGTCCTGAAAAGTAATAAGATTGGAAATGTTGACGAGGAAGAGGAATTGTCAACATAGATATTAAAATTAAAATGTATTTTATAAATAAGGATTTACTTTAATATTTAATATTTCAGAATTTGATTGGCATATTCATAACATTCAAAATCATTATAAAAACTTGAAAAGGAAATCAAATGAAACATTAGGGAAAAACATAATGAAGACTAATTTATGGAATTTTTTTCGAGTATAATGAAGTCGTGAGTTGCGTGCAAATCGTTAAGAAAGCGGATAATCCGGAAAAGGAAACAAGCAAAAAATCCTGCTGAATATAAAGACCGGATGTTTCATGACACGAGCGCGATAATTAATCAAACGTGTTATACACAACTGAAGCCAATTTACTGTTGACTTTATGGTGAGAAATTGAAAAATTACCGGAAAACCGGTACAAGTTAAAAAAAATCTAGTAGTGTAATTTTCGTTTGTTCATCATCGAACTACAAATTTATTGCTTCCTGTTTTATTATTGTGTATTGTTACTTTTTTCTAATCTATGTTATAAATCAATTTCCGTTTTCTCGTTTTTATGAGTCCATCACACATTCAAAGTTGCAAAAATTTCTATTATCTATAAGCTTGCAGCTTGGTGATTAACAAAATATAAATTAATAATAATCAGGATGTAACTAATTAATTCCGGTTTCCAGTTTTATGATTTTAATTCTTGTAATCTGAAATTATTATTTGCATTAAAAATGATGCATTTCCGGTTACGTGCATGCTTTTTAATGATCTAAATGAAATAATTTTATTTTCTAAGCAACGTCCAAGCAAAAACAAGAATTCTTAATGAAAACAATCCTTTTGTCACTTTTAATTAAAAAAGTGCAGTTGAACTTTCTCGATTATGTTCCTTGTTGACTCTTTCAAATGCAATCCTTATTGTGAGTGCTCATTGTTTTCGTGCAACTAGTTGATGAACAAAGTTCAACAATGACACGCGTCGAAATTGAATTTATTCAACTCTTCAGCTTTAAAAGAACAATGAATTGCATGCATACAAGAAGTGAAATGTTTCTATGAAGTCCTCAAATGCGAATACGACTGCCTTCATATTATTATTGTGCGAGCGTCAAGTTGATTTCATTTCAAATTCTGAAGCATTCTCTGAATGCGAAACGAAAAGGACCAAGCAGCCCAAATATGCAGCGGATTTGCTCCGAGGAAAACCGTTTTGGATGCAAATATTTCGGCTTTTAAACCCACCAAATTCCACCATATGTTGGCTTTTCTAATTAAATTTCATTTCACCTTCTTAATGAACGTCTCGCATACTAATTACGCACATACGCATTAAATTTAATCAACATTCCATGCATTTTATACAACAAAGTTTCAAAGTTCGCTTTTGTTCAAAAATTAATACCTTCAAGTGCACTTAATCATGGATATTAGATGGACTGTAAATTTTCGCCCATTTTTACGACCGGAAATAAAAACCAGGAAGTGAATGCGTCGGCAATGCGGCATTTGCAATATGTGTTCGTTTCGCCAGTTTCGTCGTCGACGAAAAGGTGATAAACCATGCACACAGCAAAAGGTGGATTTAATCATTAGTTGCCTTTGTTTTCTACCATGGTGGTTCGAATGCCGCATTTCGCAGTCGTAAAATGCCGCATTTCGTTCGACAAATAAGTACTTTTCTTCGTATTTGTGGAAAGCATTGTGTAAACATTCAGTCCAAATGTGGACGTGCTAATTTTCCGCACAATGTTGCAATTTTTTACGGCAATGCAGTATTTCTGCACTTTACAGGGCAAGTAAATCGTTTTGACATTAAGCAACCTCTGAACTCGAGTTCTGTTTGGGAATTTTATACTTTTATACCTGATATTAAATTTATGAAATATTCACTTTTAGAAAGTTTTTTGTCCTTTCATCTAGTTTAGAAGGAGAGTGCACTTATAGACCTCAGGAGTGATAATGGCTCATAATACTTTAGCACTTAATTTTTAGTGCAAAAATGCAGCTTAATCCAATATCGTTGTAAGCCAGTCACTTTTATGTCGAAATTTCCCTTACTTTCCTCAAGTACCGTATAAAATGAACCAAAGAGTTCCTCCTCAGTTGACCCCATCTGGGAATTTGGGTCGTTAAATTCAAATTGCACTGTCATATTTTGTATGCCATTATTATTTCACGTATCTATAACTAGTGAAATAAATTTCTTACGTCCTAAACGCGAACGTCCTTATATCCGGAAAAGCTATCAACGTCCAAAATTAATTTGTTGTTTGTGGTCTTTCCGGATGGTTGACCCGGAAGATACACTTTGACCGAAATTCGAGCCCTCCATGATGGCAATATTGGTAGATTGTTTGGTATCACACCATTTTCAAAATGATAATTACCCTAAAAATACAACATTAAACATCTTTTCATTTAGATGCTAAAATGTTGACCTTTTTTATGGGACATTTTTGGAAGAAGTTTTCTAGGTAGCCATCTTTGAAAAATGAACCGAAAATCAACTTGTACTCTTCATCAAAAAATTTGCAAATTTTTTTGTGCAACTGTATTGCTGTCTCTTTGTATTGACCATTATCGTTTTTATAAACAATTCCATGAATCTAGAAGCAAGTTTTCAAATTTAAGGATTCTTTTATTTCATAGTAGTGTATTTATAAATTTATTGATTTTTTGGAGTTATTAATCGATAAAATCGATAATATTCACCATGACATCTGATGGTATATCCCTATAGAGGGTAATATTAACGTTTATCGCCATTGTAGAGCGATTATACCTCATTACTCCCATGATAATATCCCCATAATTGTGGTCCACATAATTAACACGAGCACGTTCCAATGTTAGGAATCTTTGAATTTTCTGCAAAAGAAAATAATCAATATGTTATATTAATAGTTTTTTTTAATAATTACGGAAATAACTGAAGTATTGAACCCAATTGTCAATATCAGAAATGTTAGCTGCAAGTGCATTTTGAAAGTTTCCACTCTTCTATTCATTTACATTTTGAAATTTTATTATAAACTGTAACATGAACATTTTGTAGGTTGATTTCACTCTATTGCATATAATTAGAGGAAATGCAGATTGTTTGCAATTTGCTAAATCAAGCATTAAATTGTTGGCTATCATTTAGTAAAGTTAAATTTTTCCTGTAATAAATAAAATCTGCATGTTATCATCAAACATTTTGACAAAATTCTAGAACTTTTTGACAAGTTTTAGCAACTAATATATTTCACATAATTTACCTTTTTTATTCGAAATGTATATAAATTTGATATGATTAACTTTGCACAAAAAAGTAGCAGGTTTTTTTGAATACTGTTTATGAGAAAATGTCATCATTGTTCAACTGAAATTAAAAAATAAAATACGTATTTTTTTATGCTTACAATCATCATACAAAACAAATTGTACAACACACATAAACAAATATTAACAATTCATTGTAATTAGCAGAAACATTTCAACAACAATATCAATTGAATCACAGTAATTTTGAACTTTTTTATTGTAGAACAATCATTTTTTGACCTTTATGGGTATAATAATTAAGTCAAATAACATGAATTACTTTATTATTTAAAAATGCAATAACTGGTTAAATTTGAAAAGCTAATGACCCATAATCTTTCTGGCCTTGTTCTTTTACCTAATTTGAAATTATAAATTAGATTTAATCATGAAATAGAATCGTTCTCCTTTTTGCATTTCTTATAGGAACTCTCTCCTTAAAATTAATATAATTATTTACAACCATGATGCGTTCTGATGGTCTGAAAATGGAAAACTTTACGAGAGCACGCCATGCAGGAAAATTTGGTAAAGATGGTACTCCACCATTTACAATCGAGTAATTTCCCTGAAATTAATTAAAATTCATAAAATGATGATTTTCTGACCCAGAAACATATAACTTACAGGCAATATAGGACATTGTTTAACGAACTCTCGCATAGATCCATCACGTAAATCCGAAACATAAATTAATTTGTATTCGCGATTGATAAAACCACATAATGAACGCTCCAAATGAATTGCAGATCGTTTATACTCTCCATTATCAAATTTGAGAATCTGAACTCTGCATCGAGTATCAATTGGTACTTCTATTGTCAACATCAATGACGCATTTACAGCGATTGAATTCCGATCCAATCGAAATGAGTTCGATGTGAATGTACCATATCTCGTGTTGAAATATTCGACAACTACACGTTCAAGAATAAAGTCAACTTTCTGATCTTAAATAAATTTACAATCGTTTTTTAAGTAGTATTAAGTGTAGTTTTTTTGTTTTGTATTACATACCGTTGAAAAAATGATTTGGAAGAGAAATACTGACAATAATACTCGAAATAATGAATAGATCATTATTTGTTTATGTTTCGGACACAACTGATTCCAGAATAGTAGAACAACATATAAATTAGTTTTAGTTGCAATTTATTATTATTTTTCAACTACAGGATTTGATAATAATCTTGGATTTCTTCTGCAATAAGTACATTTTATAAATTATCAGGTAAAATTTATATTTTTATATAAATTGCAACGCTCACATAAAACAAATATTTACAATGCATTGTAATTAACAGGAACATTTCAACAATAATATTAATTGAGTAATCACTGTAATTTGGATTTTTTATATGACATACTCATTTATTTGTCATTTATCAATATAATAATTAAGTCAAATAATATGAATTACTTACATATTAAAAAATACTAAAACTTGTTATATTTAAAAGGATAATGACATGAAATCCTTATAGGTTTGATATTTTAAAATTATCAGTTATATTTTTGGATGAAATTTTCCTGTTTTCTTTTAGAATTTCGGGCTGGAACCCTTTCCTTAAAATTAATATAATTGTTTACTATCATGATACGTTCTGATGGTCTAAAAACGGAAATCTTAACGAGTGCGCGCCATGCTGGAAAATTTGGCAATGGTGGTACTTTAGCGTTCACAATCGAATAATTTCCCTGCAGATAATTGAAACTCTGAAAGATATGTTTTCGTAACAAACAATTAGTAAAACTTACGGGAGGAATTGGGCATTCTTTAACGAAATCTCGCATATATCCATCACGCAAAATCGGACCATAAATCAATTTATACTCAATATTCATAAAATCACATAATGAACGTTCCACTCGAACCGCGGATCGTTTATATTCACCGTTATCAAATTTGAGAATCTCGATTCTGCATCGTGCATCATTTGGTACTTCTGTTATCAATATCAATGAGGCATTTACAGCAATTGTATACCGATCCAAACGGAATGAATTCGATGCGAAAGATCCATATTTCGAGTTGAAATATTCGACTGCTACATGTTCAATTATGAAGTCGACTTTCTGATCTTAAACAAATTTATAATCGTATATAGAATAGCAATAAGTGTAATTTATTTTGATTTGTTTATCAAAAATAACGTACCGTTGAAAAAATGATTTGGAAGAGAAAAAATGTCAATAATACTTGAAATAATGAATTGGTCATTATTTGTTTATGTTTCTGACTGAACTGACTAACAAAATAGTAGGATAATAAAATGTAAATTAATTATTATTACAATTCATTTTAATTTTTTAATACAGCATTTGATAGTAATCTTGATTTTCCTTTTTATTTTGATTTGTTATTGCGTTTTCTAGATACTCGCTCTTTAAAGCTGCAATAAGTATTGACTTCTAGAATTTTCTCGGATGGTCTGAAAAGTAATATGTAGAGTAAAGCTCTCCAGGCTGGAAAATTTGGTAAAGGTGGAACTCCCGCATTAATAACAGTATAATTACCCTGAAAATATTATAAAATTAGTTACAAAATTTGAATTTGAATAGACCTTCATTCAAGTAAAATATTAAGTTAATCCAAACCCAAAATTTTGACCTACTTTAAATTCAAGATAATTTTAATCTGCCTAGAAATTTTGTCATTTATGGACGTGAAATTCTGTCATGTAATCCTAATCTTCCGTTAGATGGAAAATACTCAGGTATTGCAATTCGCAAATTCCAAGGAATTTCAAATTTAAAATAAATCTTCTTACATAACGTTTATAATTTACCTAAAATTGATTTAACTTTCTAACTTACCGCAGGTATAGGGCATTTCTTAATGAAATTCTTCATATAACCATTCTTCATATATGCCCCAAATATCATCTTGTATTCTCGATTAAACAACTCGCAGAAATCACGTTCCAAATGCAATGCTGTAGGTTTATATTCGCCTCGATCAAACTTCAATACGTCAACGAGAATTCTCATATCCGGAGGAGTTTCTCTCAGGAGTGTCAAAGAGACATTCATCACCATTTTGGAACGATTTATTCGAAATGCTGTAGAATTGTAGGAACCATACTTGGGATTTTGATACAAAACGACGACGCGTTCCAAATCGAAATCAACCGCCTTGGGAATAAAACAGAATATACATACGATCAATATTAGATTCATATTTTTCAAGTTGAACTTACACCAGGGACGACATGGATATGTATTGATAAAGCAGAAAAGAAAACAGAAAATTTCAATATTTTTGTTGACATGTTTCTTTGAATTTGCAAAAACGACTAATTTTCCTTTAGGTGTTTTTGAGTATTACATTATGCTATTGATTTCAATTTCATAATAATAGCAGTGTAATTAATATGTTCGGACAGTTTAATTGCATATTGGGTTTTCAATGAATACGAATTTTAAACGCCCCTTTCGATTTTATGCATAAAATAATTGAATTTTAATTATTGAGGTTTCGAATTCTCCTGTCGACTTTTAATCGTAGGATTTGCTTGTTGAAATATTGAACAGTGAAATGAATTAGTTCCCTGTTAATTTTTGCGTTCAAAAAACGCAGTTTCAATATTTGATTTACCCCGTTTGGAATTGACAGAAATCGATAATCAATACAATCAATATTTGGTCTGTGAACTAAGACGATAAGGGGTCAATTTTATACTGTTTCTAAACCGATTATACCTTATTACTCCCAAGATAATTCCCTATAATTGTAGTCTAAGTAATTAACACGTTTAATTTCCAAGGTTAGAATTGCGTATCTTCCCAAAATCAATAATTTCAACCTATATTTGATGGAAAAATTGCTATTCAAATACATGCTTTAACTTTGAAAATTGAAAATTTGAAAATGTTTGGCGAAAATTGTCAAAGATTTGAGTGAATAGAATAAGGAACGATTTAAGGTACCTGAAAAATAATAAGCAATCAACAAATTAAAGCTACAAATTAATGATATATTCAAAATTACAAGATATAAAAATATCAAATAGTACATAGATGAATTGTCTTGGATTTTTTTACATGTATACATGGCACATAATTTTTTTTTGTAATTATACAGAAGAACATTATTATTGAGGGCACAACCAGATTTTGTACATTAAGTTGCCGCAAAGCGAACGGGCGCGCACATCTTCAACCTTCATCAGGATGGAGTCGTCCGGATGCATGGGTGGATCGTCGTTATATTCCAAAGCAGGACAATCCTCGGATATTTCGATTGTGGGCAGTTTTTGGCCCCGTTGCGCCAACTCGATGTGGAAGTGAAAAGTCGCTCGCGCATCCGTCACTTTTTCGCACAATCGGTAGGTGAACCACCGGAACAATCCTATGGAATAATCCACCTCCATAATACACTTAAAGAACTGTCCGTACGCGCACATCATACTATGCATGGTTGTTTTCGATCCATGCACCTTATGTTTGAAGAACCCGTACGACACGACGTTGCGGCCGAAGGAGTTGAAAGTTGAGGCAGGATGCGCCCGCCGAAGATGATGCATAAGATGACGAACAGGTCCTCTCCAACGGCAATTTTCGGAGTCCCTCAATGCACACTTGGTAAATCCATATCGGCAATTCCGTTGATGGGACCGGATGTCGGATCCGATCCGAATGGTGGGGCATCCTTTTCGGTTGAATCTGCACGGCATCATTACCTTCGTGTAAATGGTGTCCATGATGGTGTTGTGGGATATCTGTAGTTTACATCCAGGGCACTTCTTGTCATTCTTGCGGCAAGACTCGCAATATCGGTGGTCGTTGACACATTCGTAGATCGGGGGTTCGACGTAATTCTTGCACTTGGTGCAGATGAATCTCGACGAGTGCGCGGTTTGCAGTAAGCTGGCTTGTTCCATGGTAACTAATGTTGAGGGAGTTGGTACTAACACGGTAGATAACGTAAGATGTAGATACTGTTGTCAACGAACGAAGTTGATAACTAATGTTGATTCTACTTTTGCAGGCAAATTTAAAGCATTTGCCATGCAAAGGGTGGGGTTACATTAGTATCATTTGGGTGTTGTAGAAGGGAGTTTTTCTACCTGTCGTTGCAATTGCGGGTGATTTCTAGAACTTTTACCTGATAACAGTAACAGCTCAATATGGGAACAAACTTTGGAGTATAGTAAATGATAACAATGAATCGAAATGGGATAACATGATGTCTTTCAAGAAGCATTAAGGGATGAAATGAACGAAAAAAACGAAATTTTTGCATTCATCTACCCTATTTTGCAAGTTCGGGTATTTCTGATGCCCGCACAGTTTTGGGACCAGGACCAATGTTATTTTTTCGTAAAAATATGATAAATGCCCTTTGAATCATCCAAATCGGTCCATTAGTTTCGGAGATATGAAAATTTTTGGAAACTCGAGCGATTTTAAGAATTTCATATGGCATTTATCTCTACAAACTTTTATTTCTAATTTTTTCTTCGAACGCGATTTGTGCTCTCCCCGTGCTCAAAAGGGCATGAACCGATACATTTTTGGAAAGTGCTCATCAAAACCTACAATTTGGTTCCAACTTTAGTTTAATTGGTACAATCGTTTAAAAGTTATACGCAGTTAAAGAGGCGAAAAAAAGCGAAAATTTTGCATTATTCGGACTCCATTTTTCAGGTTCGGGTATTTCTGAGTCCCGCACAGATTCGGGACCATGACCAATGTTATTTTTTCATCAAAATATGATAAATGCCCTTTGAATCATCCAAATCGGTCCATTAGTTTCGGAGATATGAAAATTTTTGAAAACTCGAGCGATTTTAAGAATTTCATATCGCATTTATCGCTACAAACTTTTTTTTCAATTTTTTTCTTCGAAGGCGATTTCTGCTCTTTGCATTGTCAAAAGGGCATGAACCCATAGATTTTTGGAAAGTACTCATCAAGACCTATAATTTGGTTTTAATTTTAGTTTAATTGGTCCAACCGTTCAAAAGTTATACGCAGTTAAAGAGGCGAAAAAAAGCGAAAATTTTGCATTTTTAGGACCCCATTTTTCAGGTTCGAGTATTTATGAGTCCCGCACAGATTCGGGACCATGACCAATATTATTTTTTCGTCAAAATATGATAAATGCCCTTTGAATCATCCAAATCGGTCCATTAGTTTCGGAGATATGAAAA